>WEKW01012807.1:0-25163 GCA_013389905.1 Sula dactylatra
GTTAGCGTGGCAGGGGTCTGCTCGGGTGGGCGTTGGTGGCCCCCAAGGTGGGGTTTTGCTGCTCGAGGTCCTGCCCCCACCCCACGCAGGGGGGCAGCGGGTTGTGTCCCTTCATGGCCACAGACCCGTTTCCAGCTCGCTCTGGGTCACGGCGTCAGGGCTGTGGTAACACTGGGTGTCCTTGGCCATGGGGACAGACCTCAGGGACACGGGGTGTGTGTCCCCCCCCAAGGGACACGTCCCCCCCAGGTGACCCCACGTCCCCCCCCCGCCAGGGACACGTGTCCCTGTAGAGGACACGGCTCCCCTCAAGGGACACGAGGGCAGCCCCTTTGTGGGGAAATGGGACCGTGGCCGTCCTGGGGACTTGGGGACACTTGGCGGGGTCTGGCGGGGGACACAGGGGACTCTTTACCATCTACATTAGCTCCGCCTCCTTCCTGCAGCTCAGTTTCTGATTGGCTGCTGCCTGGTGAGGGCGTGGCCTCCTTGGCACCCTCTGCCTGGGCTGTGCACCCCGAAAAGAGAGGGTGGATGGAAGGGGTGAGCAAGCCCCGGCACCAGCACCCACCACCAGCACCCAGCTGCACCCTGCCACCAGCACCCCAATACCAGCACCCCAATACCAGCGTCCATCAGCACCCAGCACCCATCACCAGCACCCCAATACCAGCACCCTGCCACCAGCACCCCAATACCAGCACCCCAATACCAGCGTCCATCAGCACCCAGCACCCATCACCAGCACCCCAATACCAGCACCCTGCCACCAGCACCCCAATACCAGCACCCCAATACCAGCGTCCATCAGCACCCAGCACCCATCACCAGCACCCCAATACCAGCACCCTGCCACCAGCACCCCAATACCAGCACCCCAATACCAGCGTCCATCAGCACCCAGCACCCATCACCAGCACCCCAATACCAGCACCCTGCCACCAGCACCCCAATACCAGCACCCCAATACCAGCGTCCATCAGCACCCAGCACCCATCACCAGCACCCCAATACCAGCACCCTGCCACCAGCACCCCAATACCAGCACCCCAATACCAGCGTCCATCAGCACCCAGCACCCATCACCAGCACCCCAATACCAGCACCCTGCCACCAGCACCCCAATACCAGCACCCCAATACCAGCATNCAGCCCCCAGCACCCCCCCACCAGCACCCATCTCCAGCACCCCAATACCAGCATCCATCAGCACCCAGCACCCTGCCACCAGCACCCCAATACCAGTGTCCACCAGCACCCAGCACCCCACCACCAGCACCCATCACCAGCACCCACCACCAGCACCCCAATACCAGCATCCATCAGCACCCAGCACACCACCATGAGCACCCCAATACCAGCACCCACCACCCGCACCCCAGCACCAGCATCCACCCGCACCCAGCACCCCACCACCAGCACCCCAATACCAGCATCCATCAGCACCCAGCACCAGCACCCGTACACCAGCACTCACCACCAGCACTCGCCACCAGCACCCCACCATCAGCACCCCACCATCAGCACCCCACCATCAGCACCCCACCATCAGCACCTACCAGCATCCACCACCAACACCCCAATACCGGCATTCATCAGCACCCACCACCAGCACCTGCCAGAGCCCCCACACGCTCGGGGTGCACGCAGAAGAGGGGGGGGGTTCTCCCACCCCCCTAAGCCCCCAGCTCCGACCCAGCGAAACTCCCACAGCCAAGCAGGGAAGGGAACCCCAAATCCCAGCGAGGGGCAGGTCAGGGCAAGGAGAGGGGTCCGTGGCACCTGCTCCCCACCCTGCCGGGCCGAGGACCCTCACCACCACCCCTCTACCTTTTCGGACAACTTTGTAACCGCTCGGCTCCTCGGCCGCCGGCTGCGGCTCCTCCGGCTCCTCCTGGCTCGACCGGGGCTTCGTGTCCTCGGCGGCGCTCGGGGGCTCTGCCAGCACCTCCTGGGAGGCCGAATCCTGGCTGGAGAGCACCGCGTCCCAGGCCTGGCCGGCACCCCCGATAACCGACGGCGTGGGCGTCAGGTCGTCCTCGGGCTCCACGTCCCGGCAGGGCAGGAGTCTCCGTAGGATCAGGAGCCGCAGGTTCTCCACTGGGATGGGGCATGGAGGAAGAGGTGGTTTTGGGCTTCAGCTCCCTCGGGGAGAGGCTGGAATCGCGGGGGTCCTCCCCATCGGAGCCCCCCGCCCTGCGCCACTCACCATCCTCCAGCGCCGCCTCAGCCAGCCCCTCCGTGCCGACGGACTCCGGGAGTGGCAGACGTGTGGGGGGCCCCAGCCGCTCGGCCGAGAGGGTGTCAGCCCCCTCCATGCCGGTCCCCATGGGCAGAGGGGCTGTGGGCAGCTCTTCCTCGCCTTCCTCCACCTCGCTGTTCACCGGCTCCTCCAGCAGCGCCGGGGGTTTCTCCCTATCCAGGAGCACGGTGGGATTGTCGTCCGCTGCGGGGAGAAGGGGAGAGCTCAGCCCCGTGTCCCGTCTCGGGAAGACGGGCAGAGTGCAGGCAGCGAGCGGCAGGGCGGCGGGAGCTCACCCGAGGAGCAATCCTCTGCCTCCGCTCCAGAGCTGGCACCTCGGGAGAGGATGGGGGAGATGTCGGGGTCCTGTAACACCAGGCTGCGAGTTCGGAGAAGGGGCGGTTAGGCAGGAGCCAGGGGCTCGCAGGCAGCACCGACCCCAGGGCAGACGCTGCCAAAGCCCCCGCGCAAGGTGCCAGTGACGGGGGACGACCCCCATCCCCATCCCAACTGCCCTGCAGAGAGACCCAGCAGCCTGCTGGCCTCATCCCCCAGCGCCCACCAGCACAGGACTGGGCGAGGGCCCTGGCTCCCAGCCAGGGCCAGGCTGCTTACCCGGAGGGTGCTGTGCGGGTGGGCTCCGGCATCCGGCGCTTGGGGGGGAAGGTGGCGTTCCTCGTGGCGCTCTGCACCGCCTCCTCCAGCAGCTCCATCCACCTGCTCGGCCGGGAGCCCCTTGTCAGCTCCCTGGGGGAGCTCCTGCCCCCCAGAGAAGACCGCTCCCTGGGCAGGCGCTGCCCATCGCTGCCAGAACCCATCCCACCAAGCCTTACGTGTTTTTCTCTGAGGACGTCAGTGCCACCAGCTCATAGATCTGGGGTCCCAACTCCGATGTGCAGATGATGAAGAGGGCTCGTTTATCTGCCATGGGGTGATCCAAGAGTGATGAGGAAGGTCAGAGCACGGCGAAGGCTTTAACCCAAAACCCGCTGGCATGGCTGTCACCAGCACGGCCGCAGCAGGACATGGCCAGAGGACAGGCAGTCCCCCGCGGCCTTTCTCCCTACCTGTGGCCACGGAGCGGATGAGCACCGAATTGAGTTTGAGGACAGGGCTGAAGGTCTGCTTGTTGTCCGAAGAGCCCAGCGCCGTCTTGCTGTGGCACTTGAGCACCAGTCTCTCGTCCTGCTTCTGCAGCAGCACCAAGAGGTCCTCGAGGAGCAGCACGTGCACGTCTGGGGTGGGAGAGGAGACAGAGTGCAGAGGCTCAGCCGGGGATGAGCTCACAAGCCGGGTGGAAGCTCCCTCCTTGCACCCAGGAGGGATGATGGCCTGGCAGATGCGGCAAAGCGGGGGGCTAAGGGGGTCCCTGGAACGCCACTGGGGCTGGAGGTGAAACGCCTACGTCCTGGGGGACACTGAGGATGTAGGGGGAGGTCTCCCAGCGCTCCAGTACCGGGAGGTTGGGAAAGTCCGTACCCACAGTCTTGTCCTTGCTGATGCGCCAGGTGAGCGGCCCTTCGTGGATCATGCGCCGGGAGGTGAGGTCCAGGCTCTGCGGGAAGCCGAGGGTGATGGTGAGCGTGGGCCAGGGACAGGCAGACCCCCACTGGCCCCCTGCCACCACCTGGGAGCTGGAGCTACCTTGAACTCGGCGGCCAGCGGGTTGCTGGTCCTCTCCAGTGAGGTGGCATCCAGGCGTTTCTGGTAGCCTTCCAGCCGGTGCCGGTTCTCCGCTCGCTTCACCGCCTCGTTCACGTATTTGAGGATGTCCCGACACTGGTCCCGGGCTCGGCAAAGCTTGTCGTGCTCTGAGATACCCGCTGGGACGGCATAGAGGGGAGAGCAGGTCAGCAGGCAGCAGTATCCCAGGGTACTGCGTCCCGCCACGGCGGGCTCCCAGCCGCATCCCAGGCACAAAACGCCGCCGGCCCAGAGCTCCCTGCTGATGAGAGGGAGATTTTCCCACCCCCAGGACCCCCCTGGCCTGGCTCTTTCTACTGAAAAGACAGCACATCCTTCCCACCACCCTGGGATTTCGCTCTGGACAGCAATGGGGAGGCACGAGTCCCATAATAGAAAGCGAGCACCTCCCGCCAGCCAAAGGACGTGCTGGAGATGGGAGCACGCAGCCGAGCGACCCTGGGGACAAGCCCCTGGTGCCCCGCCAAGCCCCTACCCTCGGTGTGCTTGATGATATTCTCCAGCAGCAGCGGGTACTTGGTCAGGCGCTGCATTTCGGAGATGATCAAGTCCTTAAGCTGCAGGCGCCGGCACTGCGGATTGCTTTCTGCTTCCTAGGGCAGAGGGAAGAGGATGAAAGCCCCGAGGTGGGATCGGGGGAAGCCAGGGGAGCACTGGGGCGAGGAACAGCCCAGGAGAGGGACAAACCTGCATGAAGATCTGGAAACGGGTCTCCTTGCGCTGCTTGGTTTTGATCAGTTCTAGGGCGATGGATTGGTAAGAGCAGAAGTCAGCAGCGACCTGCTGGATTTCCTCTTTGGCCAGGCCGTCGAACTGGGGGTGTGCAGGGGAGAATTGGGCTCAGGCAAGCCCCAGGCTTGGTCCTGAGCCCCGAGCGTCCCTGAGCTCATCCACTCCGAGCACAGCGTCAGTGGGGTCACCTCCACCACCCCTTAAAGATGTCAACCGCTCCACGCCGGAGGACAAGATGCCCCTGGGGGCTCTACCACCCCTGTCCCCACCCTTACCCGAGACAGCATGAGGTCCCCAATTTCCTTGATGATTGGTCCTTCTTCCCGGAGCTTCTTCATGGATTCGGAGAGAGAATCTGCATGAGGATGCGAGACACAGATGGGACTCACGTGAATGGGGCGCCGGGGTCACCCACCCCTCATCCGTGCAAGCACCCACTGAGCTGCCTGCCCCAGAGGGTCCCTGCCGGTTTTCCGGCACGAGTGCAGGCAGGAGGGGCTGAGAGCCAGATGGGCTTTGATTGCTGCTGTCACAGCGGTGGTGTGTTAAGGAGCATGACACCAAAAGCGTGTCCTGAAAGCATCCTATGCCACTGGGTACAGACCAGGCGCCCCAGACATGGGCATTGTCAGAGCCTGGAAAAAAACAGGCTCTGGATCGCTCCCAGGAGAGGGAAAGGAGATGCCGGAGCAGCAAGACGGTAGGATGCTATCAGCAGGGCTGGTCTGAACGGTGGGTGGCCACGCAGGAGCACCGGGCAGCCGCTGGCCATATGGGCTACACCCTCTGCTCCCACCACAGGGGATATTTCCAGGGGAGAGCAGGATCCAAGCACGAAGAGGCTTACTGTGTATTTCTATCAGGTCAGGGAGGTTGGGGAAGAGGAGTGCCAGCTCTTCCCGGGACAGCAGGCTCTCCTTCTTCATCCGCTGGTAGAAAAGGAGGTCGAGGACTCGCAGGATGCGGAGGTGAGACCCTTCGGTGGCAAAGAGCTCTGTGCGAAAGGCACAGGGGTGGAGAAGTGCCCAGGGGAGCCCCACGGTGCTGGGGTGCACTGTTGGGGGGTCCCTGGTGTCCCTGCGATGCCCCCTTCTCCTTACCATTGATCACCTCTTGCCGGTCGATCTCCTTTTGCGGCAGGTTGGCCACCAGCTCCCGGCTGACCGTGTGCTGCCAGTTCTGGGAGTCCAGTTCGGGCTCCAGGTCGGAGAGCTGGCCCTGCTCGTCCTCCAGGAGATGAGGCAGGAAGGGGTCCATGCCGAAACCAAGGTTGGGCGACTCGATGCTCCTGGGAGGGTGAAAGGTGGCGGTGGGAGTACTCTGCAGCCACCCGCATCCAGCCAGTCCAACCCACAGCGCTCCCAGTACAGCCAATATCTACCTGGGCCCTATTTCGGCTTGAACCCGGGGCCTTCAGCACAAGAAGTACAAGCCTCTGACTCTTGAGCTAAAAGACTAGGTTCCCCAGCAGACATCTATATAGGTCCTTTAAGCTCCTGCATGAGACACAAGGGAACAGAGGTGCCCCCTCGCCCCAGGAGGATGGAGAACTAACAGGGGACTCCCTCCCGGGGCAGCCCTGGGCATCACCTCCCCTTGTGCTCTGTCAAGGCTTGCTTACGGGGAGGGAAAAGCTAGGAAGGCACAGATGGAGCCCCTCTGACCCCCAATGTGGGGACACAGCCCCAGCACACCCCTACAGTGACCCTCCTGCTCTGAAGGAAAACTGGCCCCAGGGACCCCAGCCGGCTCGGGGTGGCACGGTAGAGATGGCAGAGACCGAGGCTGGGCCACTCACCTGCGTCCCATCTTCGGCGTGTACGGAGGGGTGGGATTTTCCAGCGACCTGGGGAGGAATGGGAGAGTCACCCTTGTGTCTTGATGTTCTGGCCCCCCTCCTCCCCGAGGGGCAGCACCCAGCAGCGTTTCCATAAGCCCCTCCAGACATGGGACCGGTGCTACTGAGGGGTTTGGGGCACAAATGGGAATTAAAGCCCAATTCTCTCTGTTTTCCCCGGCAGATGTCGCCCAGGAGGCTCTGCAGGCAGCTGGGTGCTGCGGGGCCAGGACCACCCCGCTCTGCATGGCTGCTGCTTGGCCTTGACACACAGGCTTAGCAGAAGCTTTCCCAAAAGACAGCGTCTCAGCCCCAGGGGCTCAGCTTTCAGACCCCTGGCTGTCCCGGCTCCCCTTTGAAGACAAACATGCCCAGGAGAATCCAGGTCCTCCCTGCCCAGGGCTCGGATGGCGTCTCCCACCTTGTGGACAGGCTGGAAGCAGAAGATGATGCCGACTGGTGAAGTCTTGTGGCCTCGGCTGCGGCATCCATGTCCACATCGCTACGGGACCGAGGCACGTTTTCTGCTTTCCGGGATTTCTTCATCTCCTCCCGGCCTTTCAAGCTTTCTGAGCGGCCCAGCTTGACCTCAGCACGGGAACTGCAGCAGGGAGAGAAGGCAAGGAGAGGCTGAGCCTGGTGGGACAGGCAGGGATGTCCCCACATACGCAAACCCACCAAAACCTGCCGTGGGACCCCCGAGAGCACGGGCTGCCCTACCCGTCCGACTCCAGCAGGTCCTCAGGGAAGCTGCCGGTGGAGAGACGCTGGGTGCCGGGCTCCTGGCTCTCGTAATGCTGGTTGTTCTCAAAGTGCTGGATGATGTTCCTCACATTGCCGGGTTTGACTGCTGGGGCAAAAGCAAGGAAGCAAGCCCAGTGAGACCGGGCTGCGCGTGGCTGGGCAGGAGATGCTGGTGCTGCCGCCCACCCCGCGGCACCGCAGCCTCGGCCGTCTGCCCGACGGAGCCGCGTCCAGCGCGGGCTGTGGAGGCGAAGGTGCCGGTGGCATCACGACCGCTCACCCAGGGGGATTCCCCAAGGCCGGCTGCCAGCTTCCTCAGGGAGATGTGCTGAGTGGGCGCCCGGGACACCCAAGTGTTGGATGGGAACAGCCGGCCGCTGCAGGCAGCCCTCCTCCCGGTCCCCACGGCACCCGTCCGAGCCCACCCAAACGCCCAGTGCCACAACGCTGGGGTACCTCGGGGGGGACAAAATAAAACTAAGCACATGAGGTGAATGGCAAACAAAAGAAGAGGCCTTTTACCTTCAACAGGGGACAAAGGGACATGAAATGCTGAAAGGAAAAACAAAGATGAGATGTCAAATCAATCCTGCATTTCAGCAACAAAGGAGGCAAAGAGGAAACGTGAACTAACAGCATGAGAACTCAAAGCAGAAGGGGAGGAAGAGGAACACAGGCACACACACGTGTGTACACACTTGCTCTCCAGCACCTCGGCCCCCCCAGGAGCTGTGGCACTTTTAAGACACAGCGAGCAGCCTGTAAGCCTGCAGGATGGGGTACATGAGATAAAACTGGGGGGAGAGCTCAGCTCTGCTCCCTTCCCACTCCCCTCAAAGCCATGTGGGAGCGCGGACAGTCAAGACGACAGGTTTCCAATGAGTGGCTGGAGGAGAGCAGAGGGTGGCTGATGCGAAGCACCTGCTGCCCAGTGAACGGCAGTCCCACGGGTGCCGAAGGCCACTCGACGGCTCCGGGCACACAGACAGCTGCAGACCTCCAGGCAGCAGGGAGGCTGGTAGGTACAGCACCCCAGAAGGTCCCGATACTCACTGCTCTGGGAGATTTTGGGCTTCCCAATGTACTTGAGGATGGGGTTTCGCTTCTTGTCTTCCATGGCATCCTTGTCCTTCTTCGTGCCGCTGCTCTGTTGGGACACCCGAGAGGAGCACTGATAAGACACGCATCACCACGCCGGCCCCGAGGGTGACCCCAACCTTCACCGCACTGGCTCAGACCCAGCTGACCCCAGATGGGGCCCGGATCTGACTCTGCCCTGGCGCTAACTGGCTCTCCACGGCATGGGGGGAGACGGGGATCTCTGGGGAACCCCCACCCGGGTCGCCACAGAAGATCCAGCAGCGAGAGCCTGGTGCTGGGGCAGAGGAGTGGCTGCCAGCCAAACCACCCACCTTCTTGGTCTTGGGGAAGAAGGGCAGCCACTTGTCCCTGTCCGGGAGGGACTGGGCCTTCTCGCTGGTGCCGGCCACCCGGGGCTCCCGGCTGCGGATGCCTGTGTGGTTCATATACGTGCTGAGGGCAAAGGCCATGGGGGAGCTGGAAGAGAGGAGAGCGTGAGGCTGCAGATCCGACACCAGGACAGGGCACCGTGGGCCAGGGGACACAACGGGGGGAGGCTGGGACATCCCACGGGGCTCTGGGGGGAGAGAGGGTCCATCTCTCCCCAGGCAGGAGAGGATGCCCAGGTGGGAATGCAGGCAAGTGAGAAGGGAGGAAAGGCAAGAAGCAGTTCAAGAGGGTGAGCAGTGGTGGCAGGGGCTGGCCGGGGGCCGCACCCGGCGCACCAGGACCCTGAGGTAAGCGTTCACCGTTCCCCACAGCTGGCCTGAGAGCCCACGGGGATACACCTGGCATGGGGAGAGGGTGCCAGAGGCCAGCACGGGAAGGGGATGCTCTGCGACTCCTCTCCTTTTGCCTCCTCAGCTAACAACTGTAAGGTGGTCACATCTGGACACGCTCCCCCTGTGCCTCGGGGCCACTCACCTCCTGTCCTCTTCATATTTTGACCTGGAGGGAGAGAGATGGGGAGGGATAAAAGAGCTTGTTTGGAACAGGCTCCTCTAAGCCCCCAGGCAGGGTGCTCACAGCCCCGAGCCCTCCATCCCACTTTGCCCCCTGCCCCTCACCGCACCCAGCGCCTGCTCCAAACTCTCCTTCCCACTTCCAACGGCAAACGTGTGGATCAAGCAGGATCAAGGAGCAGAGCTAAGCCTGTGTCCGATCCCCTTCCCCACGTCCTCACCCCAAATCCAGGCAGAGAGGCGCTCCCCCATGTGCAGGGCAGGGAGCCTCTGTGGCAGCCCGGCACTCACAGTATGTCGCCCAGCTGGGCCAGCTGCTTCTCGGCCACTTGCCGCTCCTTCTGGGGGTCCCCGTCCAGGTCCAAGAGGTCGTTCTCCCCGTACAGACTCCCCAGGCCCATGGTGCGCTTTGTTCTATGGAGGACAAGGGTCAGGGCCACGAGCCCGGGCACCGGCCATCTGCACGGGCGGGAGCCCGCCGAGCTCTGCGGGGCACTCGGGCAGCTGCGTTACCTGTAGTCCTGGATCTGCTCCTGTATCTCGGGCATCACCATCTCCTGAGCTTCAAAGAGGGCGGCTCGGACATCGTCCCCATTCCGCAGGCGGGTCTCTGGGGATGGGAGAGGAGAGTCATAGAATCATAGGCTGGTTTGGGTCGGAAGGGACCTTTAGAGGCCATCTCGTCCAACCCCCCTGCAGTGAGCATCTTCAACTAGAGCAGGTTGCTCAGAGCCCTGTCCAGCCTGACCTTGAATGTCTCCAGGGATGGGGCCTCCACAACCTCCCTGGGCAACCTGTTCCAGCACTTCACCACCCTCACTGTAAAAAATTTCTTCCTGATATCCAGTCTAAATCGACCCCCCTTTAGTTTAAAACCATCACCCCTTGTCCTGTCACAACAGGCCTTGCTAAAGAGATTGTCCCCATCCTTCCTATAGTCCCCCTTTAAGTACTGACAGGTCTCCCCGCAGCCTTCTCTTCTCCAGGCTGAACAACCCCAGCTCTCTCAGCCTGTCCTCGTAGCAGAGCTGCTCCAGCCCTCATATCATCTTTGTGGCCTCCTCTGGACCCGCTCCAACAGTTCCATGTCCCGTTCCATGTCGGTGTCACCAACCATGCTCAGCATGCAAGGAAGGGCACAAGGGATCTTCTGGCAGCCTCAGGCCCTTGGGCAGAGCAGGAAGACCACGGAGCCTCTCCGCTGGCCTCCCCCTGCCAGAGCGCAGCCCCCTTGCTAGTTGGTTTCCAGGCTGGGACAACCCGTATCCCATTTTGCACACCCAGCCTGAGACACCTGCCCATAACAAGACCCCTGGGACCACCAGGACCAAGACGGGGGAGAGCTCAGGAGCCCCAGACCCAAACCTCAGCACATCCTCTCTAAAAGGGCAACAGTCAGAGTCCTGCGGAAATCCTTTGGGATCCTGATTCGGCATCCCAATGAACAGCCCTTATTCGGGGTGAACAAGGCGACGCCGGCCGTGCAGACCATGGGTGCTACGGCAGGCCCTGAGCTGCGACACACGACCTGGGAGCCCCTCACTCACCGATCTCAGCCAGCAGCTGCTCAGACACTTTCACTCGGAGAGGCTGGGGAGGGAAAGCAGAACAGAAGAACAGCTCAGCACAGGTTCACTTTCGCCGTGCAGCGAGCAGGGCTGGAAGGAGCTGGGGAATACGGTGAACATGCCAGAGCCACGCTCAAGCCAGTGTGGAAAGGGTGCACTCCTGCACCATCACCCCGTGGCAACTTCTGCAGCCAGAGAGGGGAGAGCTGGGGATCTCACACACCAGCACTCATCCCAGCACCCAGCACGCACTCCCTCCAGAGCAGCGCAATGGGACCCCGCTCCCTCCGAGAGGGCACTGGGCCTCAGGAGCACTAACGGGAGCGCCTGGAGCCCTGTCCTCGCTGCCAGGACCCTCCTCTCCTGCCTGCGCCGAGCTTTCAGGCACCAGGGCAGCTGCAGTTGTGCAACGCCTGGGTACGCGCCTTACGCAACTGCTTGCACCAATGCAGAGGAACCAGCAGCAACAAAGGAATGTCAGTGACAAAAACACCATTAAAAAAGCATCCCCATGCAAGGGACACAACACCCAATGCTGGATTTCCAGCTGATCCCCTGCAGGGACAAGGGCTCCAGTGCAGGCTCACAGCCGAGTCCTGCCCTTACCGCGTTCCTGTCCAAGAAGATGTTCCAGATGTCCTTCCCCAAGACCCGTGAATCCTTGGCAGTCGTCTGCTGGCAAACGTCCGTGCATAAGTAGAAGAGCTGCAAGGAGGGGAGAGCGGAGGTGGGCGGTGGAGGAGGAGGAAGGTTTAGAAGCGGGAAGGTGAAAGGCTCAGTAAAGCGGCGCCCGTATGGCCATGAAACAGGAAGCGATCACTGGGGTCTGGGGAGGGCAGCACCCCACCGTGCCACGCCTGGGAGGAAGGGGAGGAAGTGTAACCCTACGCTGTGTTTCCCTCTCACGTGCACACACAGCTCTGGGAACCACTGGCTGGCAGCTGCCTGCAGCAGGCAGCGGAGACCAGGCGGGTGCAAGGCAGCCGCCTCAGCCTCAGGCAGCCTCCGACAGACAGGCAGCACAGAGCTTTGCGGATGGGCTCAGCAAACCAGCACCACCCTGCGCTCACCCGGACGAGGGGATGATGCCAAATATACTGCCCGTCTGCAGCCCTCCCCTGCCCCGCTTGGTGTCTGTGTCGGTGACACCGGCAGGTCCCTTACCAGCGGGCTGGGATCTGCCTGGGAGAAGATGTAGCGCAGGAAGACCCCCAGATGCGCCGGCCGGGATTTCAGCTTGCCCAGGTCCTGGAAGAGGGAGTCGCACTGTGCAGAGAAGGGACCAGAGGAGAAAGAACCAGTTAGGAAGGAAAGGAATTAACTCCTCCGGATCAGGCCCGTCCCACAGCAGAGCACCGGGGTAAATCTCCAGCTCCCGCACCCCTTTCCTCGCCCCAACCGGGCATGCACCTCCCTCGGACCAGCCTGTCCCTGGATGTCCCCTGGGAGGATTTCTAAATGCCACCAGGTACCAGGGCACGGGGGCCCACAAAGGGACCCAGGTGGGAGGGGCTCCCTGTCCCCTAAGGAGAGGGGACAAAAGCCAAGAACACTTTGGACACCGTTACCTCGTTATTGAAATATCCTGGGTCGTAATCCTCCTCTGGCCCAATGATGAGGGGTCGTCCTGTCCGGTCCAAGCCCTGCCAGGGAGAGGGGACAGAGTTAGGAGCCAGGCGCCTGGCTTCAGGGGGATGCCTTCGCCCTCCCTGCAGCACCCACGCCTCCCGAGGGAGGCTTAGACCACGTCTGACCGGGTCGAGCACCCACCCCGTGCAGCAGGACCCCCCCACCCAGCCCCAGCCTACCTGCTCGACGCTGGGGGCGAAGGGGGTGTCAGAGCCCTGCCGGCGATGGTGCTGGAAGAGGCGGGCGGTGATGACCGGCGAGGTTCGTGGGCTGTCCAGGCCGTGGTCAGAGAGGATGGAGTTGCGGTTCAGGGAGCTCTGCTTGGGATGGCAGCGCAGGTGTCAGGGGACGTGGGGCGTGGGGACGGCCAGGCTCCACGCCGGGGGCTGACGCCACTGCTCACCCACCCGGCGGAGGCACTCAGGGCCGCCTCGAGAGCAGCTTCCAGGTCAGGGACCGTAAAAGGACACAGGCCCAGGGAACTTGGAAACCACAAAAACCCTCCAGAGCCATCAGAAAAACTTTAAGATACAGTCCACAAGCCAGAAACTTGGGGTACCCTTCATTTTGGGGCAGTCATGCCGGGCTAAGCATTACAAGCCCAAGAAATTCAGAGCCAAGACCACATTGCAAGAAATTCAGCTTCTTCAGATGGCAAACAAATAATTGCAATTGCAACGGCAGGTCCTCGGCTCTAAGGAGGCACAGAGCCATCCGTCTGGGCTTTCCTCTCCACTCCCAGGGCCCAGAAGAAGTTGGGGTGGGCTCCCCATGGCCGCAGTAACCCCGCTCTCACCTCGTTCACGGAGGGAAACCGCTCCGTCCCGGACTCCAACCCGCTGTCGCCGTCCTGCGAGTCCAGGGAGAGGCGTCCTGGGAGCAGAGGAGAGACTGACCAGCATGTTCAGGGGACGCAGGGGTGGTCCAAGCCACCAGCACAACTCACCTTCCATCACCCTGAAACCGGCCAAGCTGGAGTCGCTGGACAGCCGCCCTGAATCCTGCAATACAAGGAGGTGTGTTGGACCGGTGGGATGTTCCCCGGCATATGGGGACACCCGGGTGCGGGGCCAAGGACAGGTCAGCTGCAGTGGCTTCCACTGCAGCAGGTTTTGGGAACCAGGGATGCCTCCGCCACTGTGCCCACCGCCTTGGGAGGGTCCGCCCCGGCTCCAGCCAGGCTCCGGGAAGATGGCAGGACCCCTGAACCGGGTGTAACCCCACTAATTTCACGTACCATGGAGCCACCAGTCTCCTGGAGGATTTTAAGCTGCAGCTGGCTGACTCTCCGGCGCGCTCCCTCAATCTGCTCCTCCACCTCGGTGGCAGGGTTTCGGCTGTACGCCTCGTAGAAGCGCTGAGCGGAGAGATGAGAGGGGACGCTCACAACGGCCCCAACCCCGTAAGCACCGTCCCGCTGCCCACAAGGAAATGGGGCTGAGGAGGTTGGTGGGATGATGGGCTGAAGCGTGTGCAGGTCACTGTGTGCTGCAAGCGCCGGAAAGCCAGGACAGCACCAAGGGCTGCTCCGCTGCGGCTCCGCAGAAGAAAAGAGCCGTGCCGCCATCGTACCTGTAACTCTGCCTCCTCCTGCCGCAGCATGTTCCGGAGAATCTGCGTCGCGTGCTTCTGGACTTCGGGGTCCTGCAATTTCAGATGGATGCAAAGAGGGCTGAGCTTTGCCTTCCTCCTGCCCACCGTGCCGGGCGGTGGGGGGACAGAGCAGGGTGGGAGCGCCGTGCGGTTTGCTACCTGCAGAGGCTTGGGGTCGGTGATGCGCTGCTGCGGAGGGAGCGGCGGCGGGGGAGGTGGCGGGGGACAGGCGGAGGTGATGCGGGGAGCCCCCGCCATGCTCATGTCTTGTTGAGATCCGGAGAGCCCCACAGAAGGAGGAGGAGAGCCCAGGAGGGTCAGAGCGACGTAGGCACCGGCTGGAAAAATGTGGGAGTGGGAAAGGGAGGGTGAAGAAGGCTTCCATTATTTGCTCTCTTAACCTAAAACATCCGATGGGCATCATGGCATTGGGGTGGGCACGTCTCTGTCCCTGTAAGCAGTGAGGCCACCTCTGCCGTGGCATGTGCTACCCTGGCCCACCCTGAAAACACTCACTGGAAGCATGGAGACAGGTTTTCCCATCTTTTTCCAAGAATCATGGCCTGCCCTTGGGTGGAATCTTGTGGCCTCCCGGGCTGGGGAGGAATGAGGTGCCCCTCTCTGCACTGCAAGGCTCGTGACCAAGGCTGTAAACACTGATTTGTCTTTTTAGGACCCTGCCATGGGGCAGAGCATCATGCTGGGGGTGCAAGAGGTAAGGCCTGGCTGCCACCAATCTCCCTGATAACCCACTGGAAACGTGCTCCTGCATACCCGCACCCATTTCATCCGCCCCAGCCCGGGCACGGTGGAGTGGGGTGGCCGGGCAGAGCAGCCAGCCGGTGAGGACCGGGGCAGCCGGTCAGCCGGGGTGAGAAGGAGGCGCCGCAGCTCCGCAGCCATACTCACACTTGATTAACTTCACCACTTCGAGGTGAGAGCTGTTGGTCACCATCGTGCCGTTCACCTGGGAGAGGAGAAAGGGGGTCAGACAGGCTGGCGGGGGGAGCGGGGCGCGCGGCCCTGCGCAGAGAAGCAGCAGGGGCGATGGATGGGGATGCTTACCTTGACTATGCGGTCCCCCTCCTGCACCCCGGCTCTCATGGCCGCCCCCCCTGCGACACAGGGAGGAGAGACAGGCATCAGGAGGGCCGGAGGGGCAGCAGATGGAGCCAGGGGCTCCCCTACCGCCGGTCCCAGATCGTCCTGGCACAGTCTGCGCAGCTATCATCCTGCTCGGGGTGGGGGGTGTGTGGATGGGACACGGGACCACCAGGCACGGATTCCCCACGGGACAAGGCTGGTGACCAAGCCCTGGGTGCTTTACGCACAACACCCAGCACACCTTCAGCTCACGCCTCATCCAGACAAGCCCTCCTCTGCTCACCCAGCCAGACCCCAGCCTTTCCCATCCTTCTCGGGATGGAAGAGGGGGCCCCAACATGTTTCCCACCATCTGGGTTGGCTCCAACACATCTAGAGAGCCACCACGTTCCTGGATCCAAAGACAGCGGGGCCCAGGAAGAGCAGCACTGCTCTGCCTCCTCTCCCCCTGCCTGTAACAAAGCTCCCGAGGATGGAATACAAGAAAAATTTGCTTTTCCTAAAGCCAAAACCAAGACGAAAATGTTTCCATTAGGTTCAACTCCAAGCCAAGGGCCTGAGACACAGCAGCGAGCTCCGAGAGTGGAAAGTACGTCGGATTGTTCGGATTCTTTTGGCTTTAATAGTCTCATTATTGGCAAACAAAGTGAACGGGGAGAGGAGGAACAGGACTGTGAGCTGTCCTGCACCTGGGGACCTCATCCCCGTCCCCCCAGCCAGCCCCAGGGCGAGGGGGCCGATGTGGGGGCTCCCCATGCAGCTCCAGTTGCAGGAGAGAGGCACTCCAGCCCTAACCTGCTCTTGAAACTCGCAGCGTTTTCCCTTTCCTATATTCTAATTTTTCCTGGCTTTTGGGCTAGAGGGGGGGAAGGGGGAGGAGGTGGGAACATCCGCTGTAAAATAAGCAGCTCATTGTCTATTTAAATTGCTGCTCCAAGCCCTGCCACCCCGCAAAGTCATTATACAGCAAAACCGGCAGCGTCTCCTGCAGCAGAGCGCCAAGAGCAGCGAGCTGCTGAATCTGTGTTTACCCAGGGCTACAAAAGGGAATTCCCCACCCACTCACCAACAGCAGCTCCCGGCGTTGTACAAGGAGCGAGGAGAGCGTGGCGGCTTTGGGGAGCTTCCCCAAAACCGCCTTCCTTCCCCGCCAGCGATCGTGTCCTGCCGATCCTGGCTGATGCCGTAGCGAGACCCCAAGCCGGCAACATTTAGGAAGGAAAACCCCTTTCTCCTATGTTTTCTCACAAGATATGTGGCTTTGAGTGGGTGAGGGGAGCCCCAAGACATCTTCTGCCCCCATTGCCTGCTGCCAGTGCTGGCCCCTCTCACCTGGCCGCACCGACTGCACCAGGACGACGCGGTCCCCGCTGACGGTGAAGCCGAAGCCATGCTGGTCCTTCTGGATGATGACGCAGCGCTGGACCAGACCTGGGGAGGGAGAGGAGGGAGAACCAGTGAGACTCCAAGGCTGGGGCGCAGGCTTGGCTTGTGGGAACCCCCTGCCGCTCTCAGTTTCAGGGGCTGCGGTTCCTGCCGGCTCTCCTGAGCCAGAGCCTGGTGCAGAGCCCCCGGAGTCAGCCACCCTGCTGCCAGACCCCAAGGGCACAGCTAGTTCGTCCTCACCCTACGAACTCCTCGCGTGATGTCCCTGCTTGGAGCCCTTCTCTTGAAAACAGGGAGCCCTGGTGAGCACAGGCAGGGTGGGAAGGCCTCCCGGCTGCCGGCAGCTTGGAGCATCACCCCTGGCCGCGCTGGGCTGCTCTGCCGCAGCCGAGGAAGGGTCCTGCCCTCCCCACGCAGCCTTGGCCGGGTGACCTTGGGTGCTGCAAAGGAGCACAGGAGCCCTGTCCCCAAGGGTGCTGCAAGGACTGAGGTGGGTGGCAACGTGCCACGAAGCTCCCTGGGTGGGCAGGGCTCTAAATGCAGTCCTCAAGTGCAAGAGAAGCAGAGGGGAGGACGGGAAAACCTACCTGTGGTTTCAGAGGAGTCGGAGGGCTGGCGATGGTGCCCGGGAGACCTCCGCTCTGAAGATGAATCACCCAGGGAAGACAGGCTGCTTAACCTGTGGAGGAGGAGGAGAGGTCAGGGAGGGGGATGGCTGGACAGAGCCATCCTCCGGCCACGGCTGGGACCGGGGACAGCTGGACGGAGCCATCTTCCAGCCACGGCTCCTTCTTGGGCTCGGGAAAAAAAAACGCGTGGAAGGTGATGGCAGCCAGCACGGGCGAGTGCTGCCCGTCCCTCCAACTGCCTGTCCCCAAACCGCCTTGGGAAAAGGTTCCTGCCCCTTCACCACCACAGGGCCCCAGATGAGACCCCGCTCGGGGCCAGGACCCCGAGGTCTTGCGTTTGCCGGCAGAGAGGAGCGGCAGGGGCTGCCCAGGGCTCGGGGAGAGCAGCGAAGGCGGCAGGCAAGGGGAGAGATGCGTCATGCAGCGCAGCCAGGACGGAGCTTGGCGGAAGGTCTTTACCAGGCTGCAGTGGGGCTGATGGAAGGAGAGTCACGAAGCAGCGAAGGATGGGTGAGAGGAAGACAGACAGACAACAGACAGCTCCTTTACGGTCCTGCCCTCTCGCTGAGCCCCGCTAGTCCTGCGGCAAGGCTTTGGATGCTGGATGGGGCTTTCTGTGCATCAAGGGGGCACAGCACATCCCCTCGCTGCCGCACTGGAAGGACTGCGATAGGAAGGGCTAATCTGCACGGCTCTTGTTAGCCCTGGCGTTTATTCTCCAGCTAACGGAGTTCTGGAGAAGTCAAGGCTGGGCAACCATCCCTGCAAACACGGCTTGAACAAGATGGTGCCGGCAGGCTTGGTGTGCGGGCAGGAGACCCACGAGCTGCAGCCAGAGGGAACAGCACGGCAGGGCTGCCCCCAGTCTTTACTCCTCCTTGGGGGCCTGACTCTGCCCCCAAACCCGGCTCCATCCACAAAACGAGGGCCCTGGAGCGCTGCCTCCCCTTCCCCGTGCCCCTCCATGATCCCATGCCATCCTAGTGATGAAAGCCCGGCTCCGCTGTCCTGTCTCTCCTCCTCCCAACCAAACTAGCCACAGCTCTCCCTCTTCAGGGCAGGGCTGGAGGGATGAGAAAGCAACGGGAAGACGGAAAAAATGAAGGTGCTCCCAGCGGGAAGAGCAGCTGGGTCTCTGCCTTACAGCCCAAAGGCTGCGATGAAGCGAGGGTGCAGGATGAGAGCACAAGCAGCCCCGTCCCTGACCCTGCTTACCTGGGCAGGTGAGGCTGCCTCTTGCTGCCCAGTCGGCTGCCGGGGAGGACAGAGACAGGGTTGGTGGCGGTGAGAGGTGGCACAAGGGACACCCGGAGGACAGCGGTGCGGGGACGGGGAGGGAAAGAGGAGACAAACAAATCAAGAGGCAGAGGTGTGACACACGGCACAGCGACAATGCGCTTACAGGACCCAAAAACACCCCCCCTGCGCCCGGCATGGCCTCGTAGCGCCTGCCGGGCTCGGGGCAGGATTCGCCTCCGCCGATGCAAATCCTCCTCCTGGTTTTGCGCCTTCCTCTGGCCGATGGGGAGGGGGAGGCATTGTCCCTTGGGCAGGGGGGCTGCCTGGAGGTGGGTTGGAGGAAGCACAGGGGTGTGTCTCCTGGGCAAGCATCCCCACTCGCAAGCCCCCCGCCTGCCTAAAATAACGTCCACAGCGAAGCCAGCCTGGTTCCGTTGCAGGACCATGACGCCGGGTGAGACCCTCAGCCCTTTGTGGCAGGGCTGAGCAAGAGGGTCTCCCCAAAAAACCACCCCACGGGGATGCAAAGTCGGAGCCCATAGCAGCGTAAATCCAACAGCCCTGCTGCTGTAGCCACTTCCCGAGGTTCAACAGCTCTCCGGCTCCTTCCCTGCTCCAGGAGACGAATATTAGGAAACACCTCATTGAAGGTTGCCTGGACAATCCTAACTGAGATCTGACCTGCACAACCGTTATGCCACAGCCTCTAATTTACTCAGCTGCAACCCTTGCTTGCCAAAGCGGGGGATAAACCAGGACCTTGGTGCGAAGGAGCCCAGGCACGGTCGCAGCCCGGGATGGGGACTGCGGAAGCGGGGACACGGCTGAAGCATCCCAATGGCTTCCTGAGGAGCTGGGGGCAAGGGTGGGACCGGTCGTCCCCCCCGCCCCATCTCAGAGGCAATCCAAGATGGGGACCGGCACCTCCGTCGGTCAGAGGGTAGGTGCAGGATTAACCCCGCAGGATTACCCGGCAGCCAGGCGGAGGGCGCTCAGGGAAGGTCAGACCTGCCGCTTATCCAGGCCAAGGAAGGATCGGCTCCTCTTTCCGCATCGCCCCGGATGCCAGGACTTAAGGCGCTGCTGCACAGCGGGACAGTCGTTAAGCCTCTTCGTTAGGGGAAGCTCTCTGGTGCCCGACGGCGCCAGGACCACGCGGGGCTGAGTCCCCAGCCCGGCCAGGAGACACCAGTCCGACACCAGTCCCACACGGGGAGATGCCAACCCTGTGGCAGGAGCCCGTTTCCATCCCGCTCAGAGGAGCCGAGCCAGCACTGGCTTATTGCAGCCTAAAAGAGTAGTTTAATTCGGCTTTGCATAAGCTCCTTCCTAATTGACTTATAGACAGCCAAAACATGCCATTATAAACCAAATGCTGCCAGCTCGACAGAGACCTGACCCCAGCAGCCTGTTTCCAGCCAGGGAAGCTCCTTTCGGTGCCCGGAAAGATCAGCCCTTCGGTTTTCCTGAAGATTGGAACTCCAGAGCCCTCGCACGATGCCCGAATCCTGCAACCGCCCTCGACTCACCCAGTCCCAGCACTGGTGCCGGTCTCCAAACCGGCACCTGCAGCCCCATCCTATGCGCTGCCCTCAGAGGTTATCTTCCCTGATTTTGGCTACTTTCAGTTAAATCATGGTTATTTGCTTTTCATGACCACGCGGTGGGAGCAAGATGCTCTGCCTAGCCTGCCTGCAATGGGGGAGAGGATGGGAGAGGGCATCCCGGCGGGCAGCGAGGGCAGGGCACGGCGGGCATCCCGGCGAGAGGCCCCCAGCCAGGCGGAGGTGGGCCCAGCCAAGGGAAAAAATAACCACGGAAAACCAAGGAGGAAAATAAAATCATCACGCACACTAAAGAGCAAAGCACATCACAGGCCACCTCGGGAGCCCACGCAGAGCAAACGCCACAATTAAAAGATTAAGAGACGAACGGGATCAAATCCTCAAAGCAGGTCAGCCTCCAGCCAAAGCTTTGCAAAATGCTCTCTCCAAGACCGGGAGCTTTATTTTTTTTTCCCTCCCAGGTCTCCCAAGGGCTGCTCCCTGCGATCCCAGCTCCGGGGATGAGAAAATGTTTTACGAACAGCCGGAGCCCACACCGGCATGCCCGCAAACCCCTTGTCTTTTGAGGTGAGCAGGGAGGCAGGTAGGGCCAGCGCTGGCCCGTCAGCAGAAGTTGCAAAAAAAAAAAAAAAATAGAAATATATATGCAAAAATAAAAAAAAAAAGGAACAACAAAAAAACCCAACTTGAAAAGGGAAATCAGCGTCTTTGTGGGATGCTTCTTGCAACTGAGTCATTGCTTCCACCGCAGCCCGACGATACGGTCTGCGCTGCTGGTAGCACCAGGATTACCCGACATCTCCCATGCCAAACCCTGCCACCGGCCGCTCTCCCAGGCCACAGCCCTGCAGACAGTTTCACATACTGGTATTCTGGGGACAGGAAGGAAGGAATTTCAGCTAAAAAAAAATAAAAATAAATAAATAATTAAAAAAAAAATTATTCAGCTTCCTCTCCTTCCCCCTCCCCGCAGCATGGCAGAGGGAAAACGCGCCGGCCCGGCTGCGTCCAGCCCTGACACTCCCCTCGCTGGAGCGGCTCCAGCCTTGCAGCGGAAAGCCGGCCATGCCGAGGCTCCGCATCTCCCCGGGACGTCCCTCCGCATCATCCCCCCGCCCCGGGGAGCGGGCTGTGTGTCCGTGTGCGTGTCCCCCGGGAGCGGAGCGGGGCGGGTGTCCCCTGGGAATGCTCGCTGCTGCTTCTCCTTGCGGAGGGCTGCAGGGGACGGAGGGCTCGAGGTGCAAAGCCGCCCGCTGCGCCGCCGACCCATCGACTGCTGCACGATGACGCATCGGGAAAGCTTGTAATTATGCGTCTGCGTCTAAGTTTGCACGGCGAGGCAGATTTAAACCTTGCTAGGGTGTTGCTAGCAAATGAAAGAAAGAGGTGGTGGGGGGGGTGGAAATCATTTCTCGACATTTTTGGCCGCCTGCAGACACAGCTTGCGACGACACCCCCCCTTCCGTCCCCGAGATCTGGTTTTCTTCTCATCTTTTCCCACACGAGAGCGCACAACAGGTTTCCCGCTCCCAGCCGGCAAAGCACGTCAGAGCCCGCTTCAAGTGTGGGACGAGAGCAGCCCTCCAGGGACTTTTGGCCGGCGTTGGATCAAGAACCCGGTGCCTCCATCCCCGCCGTGCCGACCCCGGAGCGTTTGCAGACTGTCACCCAGTTCCTCCTACCCGGCCGGGACCGCCAGCGTGCCGCCAACCCCAGGGGTTCGGCAGGGCCGGGGCAGCACCGGCGGCAACGCGGCCGAGATCCGGCACGTCCCCGTGGCACGCAGGCTACGTGCGACTGCCAAGCCACCCCGCAGCTGCTGCCCGTCCGCCCGCAAATCCACGAGGCTGGAGTCATCCCGGATCCATCTGGGGTTTATGCAGCAAAGCTTTCTCCTTCTCTCTCTCTCTCTCTCTCTCTCTCTCTGCTTATTTTTTTTTTTCCAAGGGAGAAAAGCAAAGCAAAGCCTCAGCCCTCGGGAGGCGGCTGGTAGCAAATTTCGTTTTGCAAATCAGATGCAAAGTCCCGTGTACACGCCACGGCAAACTGAATTTAAATCCCCGGATTCCTCCAGCAACTTCGTTGCAGCAGACAGGGGATTCTGCAAAAGCTTTGTTTAAATTAAGACTTTTAATTAAACGGGGGGGGGGGGGGANGGGGGGGGGAATTAACACGACGAGCACAGCAGCCCTGGTTGTTTAATGGCGCAGCAGACTCCATTCCCCACATTTCTAATTGTCTGTGTGCTGCAAATTTTTGCAATGCCTATTCCCCACGGGGAGGAACGGAGGCTGAGCGCGGGGACAGCTGTGATTTCGGGCAGCCAGTCGGTTACGCAAAATTTGTTGGGTTTCGCAGTCGTCATGCCTGCCCGGCTCGCCGGGCCGGGTCCTCCTGCACCGCTCTCTCCCGAAACGGCCCCGGCGGCCCCTACAAGGGGGCAGCCGGGAAACAGAGACCCTAAACAACCCCAACCTCACTCCCGGAGGTGACTGGGGAAGGTCCCGAGCAGGATTAGACCCAAAAAGGGCCGGAGACCGGAGCGCTCTGCCCAGCAGAGACCAGCAAGAGCTGAGGAAGAGCACGGAGGGGCTGTGGGAGTCAAGGCGGGAGGTGAGGAAGGGGTGAGCAAGTATTTACGTCTCAATTAGATAATGATTGCAAAGCGCTTTGTGCATGTGCTCTGCTACAGAAACCTTAAGTATCGTGACCGCTACCAGCAAAGTTAGGCCAGGTCAGCAGCAATCCCGCACTCCGAAAGCCCTTTCCTCCCGCAAAACTGTGTTTTAAAAAGCCTGCGCCATCCTTTTCCCTCCCCGCCAGCAAGAAAACCACGGCACGGGAGTGTGGAAGGAGTCCGACGGGGAAAGCGGAGCCGGGATCCAAATTCCCCACCAAGGAAGATGCGGTTCACACGCCGCACGGGACCCAGCTTTTCCGGGAATGCTGTCGGAGCACCCAGCGAGACGGGCGAGGACCGCGCGAGCAGCTCCAAATCGCTCCCAAGCTCTCCCCATGCCGGGCAGTGTAATCATTAACGGTGCCACTCATCTCCTGGAAAACACAGACTGGCAGATCTGGTTTGTCCGGCGCTGACGGCGCTTTTGGGGTGCGAGATCTGTAGCAGCGAGCGAGATATGGAATAACCTATCCCGAAGGGACGTTTTCTCCCTGACCTTCCTCCTAAATAAAAGCCGTGCACCCTGCAGTGGGGAAAGATCGCGCCTCTTCCCACTGGTGCAGCTTGAGAGCGGCCGCTCTTGAAATGCTTTCCTCCAGCCTCCCCACGGGCCACGATTAAAACCGTGGCAATACAAGAGGTTAGAGAGCGGCGACTAAACCCACGGACAAGTCACATCCCCACAGCCAGGCGGCACTTGCTGGTGATGCACAGCTCCTTCTGCATCTCCTAACACCGGAGGAGGAAGAGCTATACTGGTATGCACTGGTCTGCCTCTCCTAGGAGCTTGCCTATTTGCTGCCCGGACGTCGATGGGCTGCGGAGACCTGCGGGCAGAAGCCCTACGCCAAAGCCACTGTTTGCGTGGTGGTGGCAGGATGGCAGGGGTTGCTGGGGTGTTTAGAGGGGGGAAAGTCCTCACATTAAGCCATTTTAAAGTCATTTTTGTTGCTGAAGAGCCATGCCACCCAGCAACGAGTGACTCCCAGCTCAGCCAGGGCACTTCAGGTGCCTGACCTTAAAGAGCGGAGGAGACCGCGGCTATTTAAAGAGCGGAGAGAAGACTTAAGCCCGGTAATGACGCCCCACAGCTCCCCGAGGTAGGGAAGTCAGGCAGCGAGGCTTATGCGGCACGTCCCCGCTCCAACACGCCGCCGGGACCTGATCCTGCCACTTCCCCGCCCGGGATGGGAGTGAAATTCAGCAGCTCCTTAATGTCTGCTCCGGAGGGGCTTGCTGCAAACAGGCAGAGCCTCGTGGCCAGATTCTCCAGCTAATTCAGAGTTACACAGAGGGAAAGCGTGGCGGGGTGCTTTCGTGCTCCACCCCAGCCCCTGCCTCGCACACACGCTCCTTCCCCCAAAGCAGGAGAAAGCCGCTCAAAGGGCTCGCCGGCGACGGAGGTGGAAATACGCTGCCCGTCCTGCCAAGGAACGCACCAAACCGCCATTCGGCGCAGCAGCGTGTGCCGATGCGCCGGGAGCCCGTGTTGAGCATCTTCAACGCCAGTGGATGCGGGATCGCAGCCGCCCCCAACGCCCCAAATTAGCTGCTTCTGGGGCGCGGGGAGCCAAAAGAAAACCTTGTTTTCGGCAAAAAGCCAGGCCGGCTGCACAAACGGGTGAGATCCATGTGGAATAGATGCTGTCGCATCCCTGCGGCTGGACCGGGTGTCCCGGCCCACGAGCCCGGCCGGGCCAGGGACATGAGGAAGCTCCTCACCCTGAAGCAGGGCAGTCACAACCCACCTCCATCCCTCAAGTCACCCCAAAAGCAAATGGGGGTTTTTCTGGGGCTTATTCCCCCCGCTCGCATCCCCCCGTGCCACGCCACGCTTGGAGCCCGGACACGGATGCCAAGAGGGGTCCAAGCCGGCTGCCGAGGAGCAAGTTGCCCGTTTCCAGCTCCCAAATGAGCACGGACCTCCACCTTCCTGTGCACGGAGCAAGGAAGACGCAGGCAGCGCTGCCCACCTGGGACCACCCTGTCCGGAGACGGGGTGGGGGAGACACAAGCGGGACCCTCACCGGCCTCTTGCCCCCCATCCGCGGGGGCAGAAGGGTGAACGCATCCCACTGGTGTTTAATTAGCTCAATTACCAGCGAGGAGCTGAGCCCTGCTGAGGATGAGACCCCAGCGGCGCACCCCAAACCTGATGAAATTTCGAGTTCAAACCGAGGTTATTTGGGGCGAAATGATGGTTCACAGCGCAGGGAGCGAAGCCGGGTGTTTCCCCATTTCCGATTTTGCCCGCGTTTTCCCACGGGTGGGTTGTGGGTTGGTTTTGGGGTGGGTTGGTTGGGTTGGGGTTTTTTTTGGGGGGGACGGGGGGGGGAGGTGGACACACAGCATAAATCTGGCCCGAGCATCACCCGGTGGCGACGGAGGGCCGGGATGTGGGGGGCCAGGGAGGGCTAAGACACCCCCACCCCCCCGCCCCGCAGCCGTCGTGGCAGCATCCCGCCCTCC
>WEKW01012807.1:27244-38387 GCA_013389905.1 Sula dactylatra
ATGTGAAGGTGCTGGCTGGGAGCACCCTGCTTTTGCCTTCCCCCCTACCCTCACACTCCAGCTTCACCCCAGGGCAGCTCTGTGCAGCAGTGGCACCACACTGGCCTTCCTCCTCCTCCTCTTCCTCCTCCTTGCCTTCCTTCCCCAGCAGGGATGAGGGGAGCTCCGGCACCAGCCCACTGGCCACGAGCGGGAGCCTGGGGAAGGCTCCAGGGGGGAAGCCGGGGTGCAGGAGCACCGATGCGGGGACCCCCGGCTGGGGGGGCAGCAGCGGCGGGAGGCAGCTGGGGGGGGCCAGGATGTGGCCGGGGAAGGTGGCCCAGGTGGGTGCTGGGGGGCCCAGGGCCGGCAGCGGCGGGGGGAAGGCAACCAGGTGGGAAACCTCCTCCAGGACCCCCAGACGGCAGCAGGAGCCCCCCAAATATGGGGGGGACGCAGAGCCGAGGCCTGCGGGCAGCAAGAGATGGGGAGCGCCGTGAGTGCAGCCAGCGGCAGCACCGTACGGCACAGCCGAGCCGGAGGTCACGCTGAGGGGCGCAGGCAGCACCCTGGGGTGCTCTGGCCCGTCTGTTCTCCCTTGGCCTCAGCACCCTTTGGGTGGGTGCCGCGTCCTCTCTCCCAGCCACAGCCACTGGGTGCTGCTGTGGGACCGGCAACGGCGGCATCCCTGCCTGCACCGAGGGCCCCGAGCTCCACCATACCCTGCACCCCCGAAAACCCTGGCACCCGCTGCTCTCCACTGCCCCGCAGCCCCAGCCCTGCCTGCAGGCAGCGAGCCCTGCCTGTCCCCGATGCACCCCCTGGCCATGCAGGCAGCAGCGTGCTGGGTGCCGGCGCTCGTCACGCCAGCCAGCCCCACACTTACGGGTCCCGGTGGTGGCTGCCCTCTTCTCGAGCACGTCGGGGTGCCGGGGACCCCGGTGCCAGGCCAGCGGCTCCACCAGCAACCGCCGGCTCAGCAACACGCTCGGCACCAACTGCAGGGATGAAAGAGGATGTGGCAGCACCGGGGACGGGCTCCCCGTCCCCAGGGATGTCCCCAACCGGGCTGGGTCCCTGGGACCCCCTACCTGGCTTGGAATGGCGGGGGGGCGGCACGGGCTGCCAGCGCCCGGCAGCGAGGATGGGCATCGGGCATCCCATGGCGGGCAGCTGAGGAGGATGAGTTTGCTGAAGTTAAACTTGTAGGTGAAGCGTTTGCCCTTGGTCTTGTGCAGGATGTGCTTGTTGTAGTAGTACCTGGGGTGGGGGGGAGGCGGGGGTGTTAGCGGGCGGACAGACAGACAGACACCCCTGCTGAGGGCTGGGAACCAGGCGAGCCGAGGGGACCCCCGGGGATGGCGAATGCTGCCCCGTGGGGTCCCCCCCACGCCCCCCGTTCCCTGTGGCACCTGAGAGCCCGGCTCAGCTTGTCATAGTTCATCTGGGGTTTGCATTTCCTCCGGCCCCAGAGCCGGGCCACCTCCTCGGGGTCCTTGATGACGAACTCCCCGTACTCGCCCTGCTGCCAGGCGATGACATGGCGAAACTCCTCTTTCTGCAGCAGCTCCAGGATGAAATGCCATAACTGGATCTGCCGGGAGCCAGGGCTTGACTCAGCTTTGTACGCCCAGTCGGGGAAGGCCAGGCCTGCGGAGCGAGTGGAGGGAGCTTAGGGCTCTCCGGGGACCGGGGGGGGGCATCACCCCACGATCCTGCTCCCCACCAAGGCAGCTGCTTTTTAGCTCTGGGGAGGATGGTGATGAGATTCGTGCCCCATCCTGGAGTGGCTGCGGGGCTGCAGAGAGGGACCAGCCCTGGGTGAAGGCAGGGAAGGAAGCGGGGGGCTGAGGATGGGCCCTTCACCCCTTCCCTCCCGCAGGCTTTGCCCCCCTCGCCAGGCTCTGCTGGGCGCTCGCTCACCTGGTACCCAGCAGGAGCTAGGCAGGACGGGCAGCCCCCAGGACAGGCAGCCACACTGCATCCTCCGGCCTGCGAGCAGAAAGCAGAGGAGCCCTACGGTCAGCACCCAGCACCTGGGATGCACCCAGCAGCAGGGGGATGCACCTTGCAGTGAAAGGATGCACCCAGCACCGGGGGGATGCACCCTGCAGTGAGAGGATGCACCCAGCACCGGGGGGGATGCACCCAGCACCGGGGGGATGCACCTTGCAGTGAGAGGATGCACCCAGCACCGGGGGGATGCACCCAGCAGCAGGGGGATGCACCCAGCACCGGGGGGGATGCACCCAGCACCGGGGGGATGCTGCTGCGGTGGTACATGACCTCCCCACCGCAGCCGGGACAGGCTGTGCTGCTGTAACTCATGGGTTCAGTCGCATCCTCGCTTGCAGGGGGTTTGGCATTGCCAAAAAACCAAAAACCCACCATGCCCGACGGATCCCTGCAGGGTCCCAGAGGGTGGGGGACCCCGGCCCCCCCACCCCACTCACCTCAGCCCCACCGGGGGGGTCTTCCCGGGTGGGAGCTGCTGGGCTGGAGGAACCCTCTGAGGGTCTCAGGGAGCATCACCTGAGTATATAAAGGGAGGGGATGGGTTAAGCCTAAATCTGCTTATACCCTGGCAGGGAGGAGAGGAAGCGAGAAATGGCCGGGAGGAAGAAGGGGGAGCGGAGGGTCAGGGTATCAGGGGAGGTTTGGGGGTCCCTGCCCGGCGGCGGCGAAGGAGGCACTGCCAAAACCCCCACTGGTTCGTGCCCCTTGGGCTGCAGGTGCCTGGAGCTGGGTGCTCCCCTCTGCCCCCTGTTTTATCTGAGCGTGATTCCAGATTCAGCCAAAAAACATGAAAAAAAAAGAGATCGGAGCTCTTTCATGAAAAGAAAGGGACGGGGCAGGGTGACGGTGTTCCCTCCTCTCCCTCGCCTGAGCGGCAGCGGTGCTTCCCCGGCCCCGTGGCCCAGCCAGGTAAACACACATGGGGCAGTTTGGGATATTTGGATTGGAGCAGGAAGGCAAACAGGGCCCCGAGAGCAGCAGATCCAAAGGGCAGGAGGCTGTGACGCCCACAGAGGACTTGGGCAGCGATGGAAAGGCTTCGTGCCCATTTTTTTCCTCTCCTAATTTGCTTTCCTCTCCTCGTTTATTCTCCATCTCTCATTAGCGAGGGCCGCGACGCCTCTTTCAAGTCTCTGGTGCAGGGTGGGGTCTGGGGTCCCTGTGAGCCCCACGGAAGCTGCTGAGCCCAGCGGGGGGATTTCTGGGGTGCCCCGTCTCTGGGTGAGGGTCTCGCCCCAGATTAGGGCGAGAGGAGCTGAGTGGGGACCACAAACACGGTGGGGGGGGCTCCAAATTGGGGCAGGGGGTCCCCGCTGCCCTGCTGTGGGGGTGCGCAGGGTGCCAGGACGCCTGGGTCCCCCCAGGACAGGGGAGGGGGACAGTGTGTGGGGGTGGTGGTGCAGGGGAGCGTTTGGGGCTGATCCCACAGGGTTGGCTCTCCTGGCTGGGATTTGGCCAGGTTCCTGCCCCTTTATTGCTCCCAAATCCCGCTCCAATCTCTTTAGCCAGCTCCCCCCCCTTCCCCAGCCCTGGGGTGGGCATCACCCCCCGGGCAGGCTGAGGTGAAGGGCCTGTTTGTTTAAAAGCATTTAATGCTATTAAAACAAGCGGATTAAGGAGCATCGGAACAGCCAGGAGCCGGGGGGGGACAACCCCAACAGGACTGGGGGGGGCTCAGATCCCAGGGCTTATCCCAGGTATGGGGCAGGGGAGAGGGGAGGGGGAGAAGGATGGGGACAGAGCATCACCGCAGCCACCCTTGGTGGCATGTCACCCCCTCATTCCCCTGGTGCTGGGAGTCCCCCGTGCCGCAGGGTCCGACCCGCAGCTCAGTGGAGAGCCCCATCCCAGGCTCGGAGCATCCTCCAGTGCTTACGGTGGTTTCCCCCTTCCCTCCCCGGCCCTGCTCATTCCCATCCCTTGGTCTCCTGGGACTGTGGGATTTAAAAGGTTTCAAACAGAAACCCTAACCAGGCTGGTGGGGGAGGATGACACGGGGATGAAGGTCACATCGGAAAGTCACAGCCCTGGAAACATCCAGGCGAGGGGCTCAGGGGAGTCCCCAGGGGGCACGGCTGGTCTCCAGGCATGCCGCTTCCTGGGATAGTGGCATTCCCTGTCACCATTCGGTCCTCTTCTGTATCCCAGGGCTGGATACATCCATCCTGAGGCTGGATACGGCCATTCCGGGACTCAGTGTAGCCATCCTGGGGCTGGATATGCTATCCCAGGGCTGAATACCACCATCCCGGGGCTGGTTATGGCCATCCTGGGGCTGGATACGGCCATCCCGGTGCCGGGTATGGCCATCCCGGGGCTGCTGTGCTGAGCACCAGGGGCAAGGCAGGCATTGGATCCAGCTCCTGACCGCGGAGTTCTTACAGCCACTGCAAGGAGCAGAGCTGGGATTTGGGCTGGGATATCATCGTCTTCATCCCCCGAGCCTAGGCCTAATTCTCAAAGCTCTTTGGGGTTTTCCCTCACTGCCTAAATCCTCTTCGGAGCTGGCAGCAAGCAGGGGCTGGTGCAGGGACACCGGCCCAAGCAAACAGGGCGAAACCCCACCCTTGATTTGGTGAAATCGGTGAAAATGGAAAACGAGACCCGTTCCCTGCCTGCAGGCAGAGGCGGAGGCACCGAGCAGCCTCGGGAGCACAAGGCCAGCACGGTGACCCCGAGCAGAGCCACCTCCTAACCCGAGCATCCACAAAGGGACATCCCAGCACGTGGGTGGGAGCCGTGGGGGGAAGCAGGGCGTCGGGGGCACCGGCCGTGCCCCGTGCCTGCTCTGGTGCCGGCGTGGTGAGCATCCAAGCGAGAGGGGCTCCGAGGGGTGCTGGGACCCCTGGGTTGCCGCAGAGGAAGGGCTTGCGGTGCCTTTCCCAAAGCGGCCGCGCCGGATGGCTCCGAGGTCTCCTACCTCCTGCCGGTGCCCGGCGTCCGTCTCGCCCGCACGCTCCCCGCCTCAGGCGCGCCCGGCCCGATGCGTTTCACCACGTTAGGGTCACATAAAATGAAAACCCAGTCCTGCTGTGCTGGCTCCCAGGAGTGTGGCTGTGGCTGCACAGACAATTGCGTTAACCCCTCACCAGCCGCAGGCTGCCGACCGCTGCCGTCGCCATCCTCCTCCTCCTCTTCCTCACACCCGGTACCTGTGCGTGATGGGGATGCAGCTCCCTGTGCACTGGTCCCTCCCTATGGGAGACTGGCTGGGGGCACCCATGGGGACGGCCAGGAAAGGCACTGAGAGCCTTGGCTGACAGCACCAGTGGGGTCCTGCTGAAGCAGCAGGGATCTGGCAGGGATGTTTTGGCCAGGACAGGGTTCCACCAGCCCCGGAGGCCTCTGGAAAACCCTCCCAGAGCCATGCACAAAGCCCAGGGGCACCAAAAGGGCCGGCAGCCCATCCCTGTGATCTGGGAGGAGCGGGTGATGCCGGGCAGTGGGAAAGGCCACAGGACCCTCCCCAGTTTATCTCCTCCAGCGGCGCAGGGTCACGTCCAATCCGGGAGGGATTCGGCTGCGGGGAAAAGCCAGGACCTGAAGGGGAAGGCTGGGCGAGGAGGGGTGAGGGCACAGAGCCCCCTGCATCTGCCATGGGGACAAGCCCTGCTCGGCTCAACCGTCCCAGGAAGCCCGTGGTGATAAAGGGGAGCTTCATCCGAGCTTCATCCCTCCCCGTGCACCTCACTCTGCTTGGTTCTGAGGAATTAAATCCTGGGGCTGTCTGCTGGTTAAATCAAGCGAGGCTAACGTGATGGAAAGCAACACAGGCTGGGGAGGGTGACTGATGGATGGGGACAGGGTGGGAGAGCAAGGGGTGGGGGGGTCCCGCATGGGTGCTCTTCCCCTCAGGAGTCACAGGGATGCTGCAAAACTGAGTTGTCCGGGTCCACAGTGCCCAGGCATCAGGGCTGGAGGAAAAATCTCCCAGCTTTCCATGCCGCATCTGTCCCTTGACCACTGCACAGCTTGGCCGGTGCCGAGAGCCCCCGTCCCAGCCAGGCACGCATCTCCCCGGCTGGCTCCCACCGGGATGCAAGCCTACGGCACGCCGTGGCGTGAAGCATGACCCCCCCTGCACGGCCACGCTCCCTGGGATGCGCCCACGGCACCTCCCCGGCGCTCAGGCTGGGCTTTGCCCGCTCCCAGCCGGCACAGCTCTGCCGGCAGCGCTCCTGCCCGCGGCCCGAGCCCAGCCGGAGCCAGCCAGACGCGTCCTGGCAGCACGGAGGCCGGGTGGAGCCGGCGAATGTTTCTTGCCGATCCAGGAGCTCGCTGCGAATCCCGCAGGGCGTAGCCGGCTTGTGGCTGCCCACCCATTGCGACACCGTCAGCCATGGCGGCGTGGTGCCAGGGCCTCGGGCGCCAAGCACTTTGCCTACCAAAGCGCCGGGCGAGTTCCTGCTCCTTTGCTTTCCCTCCTCATAATGGGGAGGAAGGGCCTGGGCGGCTCGCTATCTGTTCAGACTTGAACGACTGGAGCGTGCCGGGAGCGAGCGGGATGGGGAGGCAGCAGTGCCAGTGCTGGACCCCCAACCCACCGTGTCCCAGCACCCCGAGCACCCTGTGCACAGCTTCCCCCTGCTCATTGCACTGGCACAGAGCCATGGGATGCTCCCGGTCCAGTCTTGGCATCTCACTGCGGATAACCCAACCGCCAGCAGCCCACCGAGACGTCCCCATCTCCCCTGGGATGGAGCTGCAAAGCGCGAGCTGGGATCAATAAGTCATTTCTCATGGGTTAATCCCCTTCTCCCCCTGCCGGGAGACCTCACAAATTAAAATAATAAGATGAGGTCAGGTGGGAAGGAGAAAAAGCAAGAGGTGGGTCAGGAGTGGGGAACCCGGCCAAGGGAGGGCCAAGGATGCCGGCAGCTGAGCCAAGGGGCTAGGGTGGAGGGGAGCGCCCGAACCTGGGGAACAAGGAGGGGAAATAAAAGAAAAAGGGCAAAGCAGGATGAAAATGGAAGGAGGAGGGAGGGGACAAGCAGAGGGGGCTCATCTGAGGATGACAGATGAGGGGTGAAGATGAGGGATGGGGCGAGAGGGGGAGATGAAGAGCAAGAGGATGCAGTGAACTAGAGATGGGGAGAGAGGAGGGAAAGCAGAATTGGCAGAAAATGATAGAAGAGCAAGCAGAGGAAAGGAAAAGGGAGAAAGGAGGCAGGAGCCAGGGCGAGGGGTGCCGGGGGACTGTGCCGGGAGCAGGATGCGGCCCCGCCCTGGTTCCCAAAGCCTCTTCAGGTCCCGTTAGCGGGGATGGAAGGTGACAGCTCCGATCGATAGCAATCGTGCCGACAGACTCCCGGTAATAAACCCATTTCGCTCACACTTTCATGTGCCCCCGCCCGCGACCACGGCTGCCTCCAGGCCCCTTTTTGGTTGCAGCCAACGTCATGCAAAGCCCACGTGCCGGGCAGGATCAGGCCCTGGGGCTTTGCAGAGCCGGGACAGCATGGCTCACTCCTCCTCCCGGCCGGGCGGGAGCAGTTCTCTCTGCCTCTCAGAGGTGCCTTTTCGGAGCCAAGGGAGGATTAACAGCACCCCAGGCAGGAATGGGGCTGGAGGTGGTTTTAATTGCCATTAAGAGGAGGCTGGGACTGGATGAAAGAGCTTTGGGGTTTTATTGCACCTGTGAATTCGGGTGGTTCCAACAGCAGCAGGCTCCTGCCGACCTGGGGGGTGCTCCCGGCCAGATCCCCGTGGGGAACAGAGACCCCCAGGATGAATTTGGGGGTGTGGGAGGGATGCCAAGAAGAGACCTGGGGGGGGACTTGTGAGCGTGGGGTGGAGAGGCCATGGGGAAATCCCCAGTGGGTCTGCAGGCTCACTGCCCTCGGGGAGGGACCTCCCACGTGCCCAGCTGCACACGAGCATCCCCCCCACCCCACCAAGCCGGGCATCCCTCCCTGAAAAGGCTTTGGAAAGTCCCGGCGAGATTTCCCCCCCACCATGCCGCGTTATCCAGCCTACCGTGACCCTGGTAGCACGACGGTCCGGCATCCATTGGGGAGACGCTTGGGCACGGTGTGATGCTGCGGTGCTTGGACAGGGAGCAGCTCCTGGGCTGTCTGTGCCGGTCCAGCTCCCCCCCGGCAACTGCAGCGTGGAGAGCCTCGTCCCCATTCCCATTTCATCTTCATCACCTGCAAGGAAGAGAATGGGGACAGCGGTGGTCCTGGGGTGACGCAGAGCAAGTTGTGGACAGGGGAGCCTCGTCCCTGCCCTGCCCCAGGCCCTGCCAGGGCTTCTGCACCTCCAAGGGAGAAGGAAAAATGCTCTGGGGTTGTTTCTTAAACCTGTGTTTCCTTTTCCAGGGCTCTGTCTGACGCCCTGCAGGGCTGGAGCCGCAGCACCCAGCAGTGGTGCTGGCCGCTGGCACCCACCGTGCCAGCACATCGGCCCTGGGAGGCCAGGGATGCGGTGGGGACGCCTGTCCTGCCGTCCCCGCGAGGACACGGAGCAAAGCATGGATCACCTTGCCCCAAATGTTGCGTTTCAGGATGGAGCAGGCGAAACGTGGCATGGGCAGGAACCAGCCACCAGCTCATCCAAGGAGGCTGGACTCTGCTCCCATCAGGTCACGGCGGGTACCATTGCCTTGGCGTAACCATGGGGGGCTTCTCTTGGGGGACACAAAGCCTGATGCTGGGAGGAACAGGTGAAGGCATGCAACCCCGGTGTGGTTTTTTGGCCCCCCACCCCGGGAACAGAGGGGCCACCCGGGAGCTGGAGCAAGAGCAGATAACGCAGTGGCCAAAAAAACCTGATCGATGTGGGCGAAATGGAACGGCACAGATCAATGCCGGCAGCCACCCCAGCCGGCGAGGAGGAAGGGGGGAAAAAGGGGATGAAGGAGGGGAGACAGATGAAGAAGAGGCACAGAAGGGAGGCACAGAAGGAGATGCAGCCCACATCCCACTTCACCCCCCCCCCATCCTCCCCCCGAGGACTCACTCCTGGGGCTGGGATGAGGAATCTCGAATCCCCCAAAAAACCTCCACCCCAAGAGGCTGCAGTATCACCTGCCTGGGAGCCAGCGCAGCTCTGGCTAAGGGAGCAAAAAGCGAGCCATGGAAGGAAGAAGAGCACGGGGAGGGGCTTTCCCGGCCCCTGCATCACTCCCCCAGCGCGAGGCTTTGAACTCTGCTCTTGGCCGTGCCGGTGTTTGGGAAGGCGCGGGAGCACCTGGCCGGGAGCGCAGCCCTGGCTCCGAAGCGCAGGCAGACTCTTAATCAGCTTTGCCATCGGCTCCCGGCTCCCGTCACGAGCTGCTGGGGCCGCTTTGGAAAATTCCCGCTTGGATGTTGCTGGAAATTTCTAAAGATTAAGCTTCGCTTTTCCAGTTTGGGCTCAAAGCTCTCTTATTTTTCCCTGGAAAGCAGACAGCGTTCCGCCGCAGAGGAATCCTCAGCGGGGTTGGAAGGGGGCTTGTCTTCATCACAGAATTGGAAGAGCATTTGCAGTTTTCCCTTTTAGTCAAGAAGCTGGAAAAGTGTCTGCAAAAACGTGGTTTTTCCCCTTATTTTCCTGGCCGCGCTCTCCCCGAAAGGGGCCTGATCCTGCGCAGGGGCCAGCAGCACCCCTGGGGCAGGGACGACTCCACCAGCTCCTGCGCTCGGTGCCTCGTTGGACAATGGGATTTTTTTTGTTTTGCAACAACCATTTTGGGTCATAACCAGGACCTGTTTTTCCCAAAAATGTCTCAACTCCCCCCAAGAATGGCCTGGGAGCACCCTACCAAAGCCGCCGCGCTCGGCATGGCCGCCAGCAATGGCAAAAACAGGGTCTTGAATTCACACCTAATTGATAAGTACTGATGGATAAATAAAAAAAAATCCATCCCAAAACCCACGAGGATTAGCCAGCTGTCAGGACCCTGGCGCATGTGGCCTTGGAATTAATGGGTGTTTAATTAAATATATTTCTTATTAGACTAATTAGGTGTCCGAGGAAGGGAGCGGAAAGCTCTCGCCAGGCAATTCTGTCCCTCTGAGAGCAGGAGGGTGTTGGGAGGCATCGGGGCTCGTGCTGCCCTGTGCTGGTGTCACTGCCCCAGCCGATGCGCCGCCGTTTGCAAGAAAATAATAGTAATTATTAATAATATAGTAATAAGAAAGGCCTGGAAAGGGGACGGCCACACAACAGAGCCCCACGGTGTAAGCACAGGGCTGAGAGCCAGGAGCTCCATCTCCTAATCCCCTCCTGACACAGATCCCTTTCTGTGCTCGGAAATAAAAAGGAAATAAAAAGCCCCGAGCTGCCTCGCCAGCCCGAGCGGGGTCCCCCATGCCAGCACGTCCCCAGCCCCTCCGTCCCAGCCCCTTTCCACTGGAGAGATTCTATAAAAAAAGGCACCATCAGCAGTGGGCCTGGCCAAGGGGGAAAGTGGGAATTTAAGCCAGTTTTAGTCGGAATTTAGTTTAAACCCAACTTTACAAGTGCGCAGCTGGGGTCATCCCAGCCCTGCATCCCCTCCATCACACCCAGCGGCGCTTCGGGTCTTCCCAAACCCATCTGTCCGTCCGTCCGTCCCCACCAGGGCACGGGGTCAGAGCCACACCCGGAAGACGGGGACCGCGCTTCCCCACGGACGGGGCTGCGATTACCTCGGGAATTTCGGACGCTGCGACAGCGGTGGCTGGAGCGGAGGCGGCTGCGGGGCAGAGCGGTGCGTCACCGCGGATCCTCCTCTCCAAAACCCAGCCAAGAGCATCTCGATCCGCAGTGGATCCGGACACGGCCTCAGCTCTAGGAAAGACTCAAGAGACGTGCTGGTCAAAAGCACCCGCGCCCCGGCCCCAGAGCGAACCCCCCCAAGAACCGAGCTACCAGCAGAAATGCTTATTTAAAAGGTTTATTTAACTTTTTAATTTGAGGTAAAATACTTTTTTTTTCTTTCAACTTCCATAACAAAATACAGAGCTATCAGATACCCCTGGAAAAAATATGTATATTATACATATATTTCTATAACATTACATCATATATATATAATATATATATGCAAACTTTTTTTTTGAAGACTTTATAGAAAGTGGAACGTCTAAAGGCACTGCACAATGGAGTATTTAAAGACTACTTTACATTGTTATGTACATATACACACACGTTCAATCCTGCTCTCCGTGGACAGACAGCTCAA
>WEKW01012807.1:38426-49269 GCA_013389905.1 Sula dactylatra
GCTAACCGCGTCCCCACTGTACGTGTATGCATCCACACTAATCCCTGCTGAATCAGTTCTAGTAAAGTCAAAGAACATGCCTCAGGAAAAGTGATTTTTTAAAAAAAAAAAAAAAAACAACAAAAAAACAACAACAAAACAACCCCCAACTTGCTATCGGTAAATATTTTCTCCTTAGAAGCACTCTAAAAATTGAATTTTTTAAACAATCTGATTACGATTATTTCAAACCACAAGAAATTCATTTTTTTTAAACCCACCAGGATCCATAAGACAAAAAGAGGAAACACCCCCCCCCCCAAACAANCCCCCCCCAAACAAGTTACTTTAAAAACAAAAACATAATTATGGAATAAATAAAAAAAAAAGGACAACCGAGCAACGGGTGGAACCTCCCGCAGGCAACGAGGGCGACGCGATCGGCCGCCGAGGTTAATGCTTCTGGAGAGGGGCTCTTCCTCCTCCTCTTCCTCCTCTTCCCCCTCTTCCCCTGGATTCGGGGAGGTTCGGCTCTGCAGTACTGCCGGGCTCATGGGGAGACGTGTGGCTAATCCTCCCTGCCCCGTCTTGATTGTGGTTTTTTTGTTCCCCCCCCCAAAATCTTGGCATGCTGCTGGTTGTCCGATTAAAGTCTCTTTCCTACAGATTCTCTATGACTAAACAAAGCAAAAATGGTTTAAACATTAACATGCTCTTGATTAATTAATACAGGTGGACGTTGAGATTTCAACCATTTAAACTTTACAAGTTTAAATATTTTGGCACATTGGAATATATATAATTTTTTTTTAACTATTTAAAATGTTATTTATAAGCGCCCTCCTCCGAGGCTGCTGCTAGGCAATGTGAAGTCTGGTCGGGGGGAAGAGCCCCCGCCTCGCACCGAGGTGACCCCCTGAGCCGGCGGGGACGTGGGTGACGCTGCCGGCGTGAAGATTTGGGGAGGGAGGGGGCTGGCTGGCCGCCCCCCTCCACCTTCCTCCGAAGCGGAGCCCATCGCCCGCAGCCGGTCACTGGTCCGTTGTCCTGAGAACCTGAGTCCTTTATCCCTGAACGCGGAGCTCCCAGTTTAGCAGTGCAATGGCTATGAAGACAACACCCCCTTCCCTCCCCTCCCCAAAACCAATTACAAACTTTTAAAGCCAAACAACGGTTCAACTTCTTGTGGTTTGTGTGTTTTTTTTTGTTTGGTTTTTTTTTTTTTGCCTTAAATAAAGGGCGAGAAGGGCGGCTCCCCCCTCAAAACAGGAGCGGCGCCCGCGGGCTCCGGCACTTGGGCGCGAGGGGGGGTGACGATATGCATTACTGATGGGAAAGGCCTCGTGTTTCTAATTCCTGAGTTCACTCGTTGAACCCCCTCTCCGGGGCCGGACTGAGGGGCTTCTTCCCCCTTTTCCTCTGTGCCGGAGGTACCGTGGAGGTAAATCCAGGTGCCAGGAGTCCAGAGCCCAGCCGTGGGCGGGGGGGGGCCAAGCTTGCCCAGGTAAGCGGATTACATCCCCCAGGACCACACACGGCATCTCGTTTTGGCAGGGCCCGACCAGCCCCATCTACCTGCCTAAATAGCGTTTGCAAATAATCTTGTGCTCACACACGCTCCCCTCCTACAACAGTTACTGAGTCCTCGACTGGAGAAATCTGCCCGCGCACGCCTCTCGCCTACGACCGCGTGAATAATCAGCCGCTCGCTGGATACAGCTCTATCCCCATGGAGATTGGTTGTTTCCAAGCTCCTTTCAAGGAATTGTTCGGGATTCGTCCCAAAGCAGCGGGAGACAAGCGCGTTCCTCGATGTAATCCGGAGCCTAAGTTAATCAGCCTAACGAGAAACGCAGCCGCGTAGGGAAATAGCAGATTTATAGCAAAAAAAATACAGCGAGATTTACACCACGAACCCCGCCTCGACCCAGCCTGCGGCCGACGGAGCCCGGCGGGCACGTCGCTCCCACAACCGCAGCGCTCTCCGTCGCTTCTCCGTCACATCAGGCAAAACGCAAAACCTCTGCAAAACCCAACCCCGGCCAAACGCGTCCGGCTCTCGCGCAGGCTGCTTCTGTCAATAGACCCTGCTCACATAAAGTGTACACGTAGTTAAGGCATGAGTCAAAGTGATAGGGGAACCAAACAAAGGAAATAAGATTTAGCAAAGCTCCTGTCATTCCTTCTCTATGAACTCACCACAATCATTTCAGTGTTAATCTTCCAATCACTCCCAACTCCACCCATACAATTAGGGGGAAAAAAAAAAACCTAGGGTACATTTTAATGCGTATATTAAAGGCATTAGGTTAATTTTTTTTCCCACCCCGCTCCCTTCCCTGAAAGATTTTTAATATTTTGCTCATGGCTTCTGCAGTATTTCACAAAGGCGAAAAGGACGACTAACGTTATCCCAAAGCGCTACCGAGATCCGCTCGCCGGGATCTCGGCTCCCTCTCCAGCAGCGTCCCGCCTCGCTGGCACGCCGGTGACTTTCCAAATTGTGTCTTTCTGCAACCTTCCCCGCTCTACAGACAGTGCAATACTCCCCCAGCATTCCCCCCCACCCCCCAAAAAAAAATACAGACGGCTTCCAAGGCTGACGCACAGCACGTCTCGAACGGGCAGGAAATCCTCTCCCACCATCGCACCAGGCTCCATATATAAAAAGAAAAGGGAACTAGATGAATTCGGAGATTCCTGCTTCTATAAATACTAGAGCGTATATAAAATAGACTGTGCCTGGAGTTCCTCCATCCCGGTGGAGGCCTCGACCCCGCTGGAGTTCATGTGAGGCCCGAAGCTCGCGCACAAGGGCGGCCGGCTTCCCTCGCCTCTCCTAATCGGAGCAAGACAACCGCGTCTCACCTGCAATTCAACAATGAAAACAAAGAACACAAAACCCCTAGTTTCTAGAATTACCAAACCAGGCTAGCCCCAGCCCCCCGCCCGCCCCCCACGCTCTGCAACCTTGCTACATAAATACACAGATGTTTTCAGCGCTGATGGACTGCGAGGCTCCCCCCGGGCTTAGGTGTCGGAGGCAGCCGTGGCCGTCACGGCCTTGGGACCCGCCGTCAGGTGCGGGCTGCCCAGCGCCCCGTTCCAGTGGACTCGGCCGTTCTGGCGTTCCTCGGGGACATCCGCCTGCCGGTCACCGTTCCAGCGGCGCTTGAGACGCAGCTTCGGAGGCATCAGGGCATCCTCTCTCTTCTCCTGCGCCCCCGGTTCTCCGGCAGACTCTCGGGATGATTTCTCCCCGCTGCTCTCCCCTTGCTCCTGGGATTCGTCAGCCAAGAAGCCGGCCGGGGCGGGTGCCGGCGGGGCTGGGTGCCACGATGGGGCGGCTGGTCTGGCAAACACAGGCCCCTTCTCCTCTTCCAGGCTGGCTGGCAGGCCAGAGCCTTCCTCTCTCTCGCTTTTGTCTTTTCCTTTCGCCGGCGGCTCTTCGGACTCTGCCTCCTTGTCCATCATGGGCTCGACCTTGACCCTGGGAGGAGGAGTAGCTAGCTGCGGGGCCGCCGGCTCCTCAGCGCTTTCCAGTCTCTCTCTGTTTTTGCGCCCCACGGGTGGAGGCTGTAGCTTGATGGGGAACTGGGGCTGCTCCTCGAGGGGCATTTGGCACTGTAGTGGTGGCACCATGAGCGGATAGCGGGGGAAAGTCCGCGGACTCAGGTGGTAGTTGAAGACAGAGCAAGCTTGTGAATGCAGGTAGTGTTTCATTTCCTCGGGGTTAAAAGAGAAGCAGCTGCTACCTGTGAAGGGGCTGAGGCCCGGAGAGGGGCTGTAGGAGAAAAGGGTGGGAGTCAGGGACAATGCGGGAGAGATCGGGACGTTTAGGACCCCGCCGCGCCCTGGCAGAGGGGACACGGCGAAGGGGCTGTGAGGATCCGGGTAGATCCCGGGCCTGGTGAAGAGAGGGAGCATGATATCGGGCTTGCGCTTCTGGTGGTTGACGCTACCAGCGCCCACGGTGTTGCGTGAGGCCATGAGATCCACGCCACGGCGCCAATCCGAGGAGCCATCCTCCAGCTCCGGCATGTCCGGCTTCCTCTCGCCGCCGTCACCCAACGCTTCTGGGTTGGATGGGACCAGGGACCCGCCGGAGAACCGACTGGGCTGGGCATCTTCGGTGGGGGAGTGGCTGTCCAACGGTGGGAAGTGGAAGCGGGACGAAGCCGTGGGGACAGGAGGAGCGCTCTGCGGCACAACACCTGGGACAGGGGCAGGAAAGAGAAAGAGTATGGGAGAGAGTTAAGAGCGTGGTTGCTGAGGGAGTTAAACCACAGGTAAAGAGCTTCTTTTTGGGCTGCACCCGCAGGCATTTGGAAGACTAACACAAAAATATCACGCGCTATCAACAACGCGGCAGACGATTAGATGGGAGGTGCCTTTCCCATCTGCTCTCTTCCCCTGCACAGCTCCAGTCTCCTCTGCCCACCTCAAAACCTCGCCACTGCTGGGGATGAATCTTCTCCTCTCTCCGCCCCGGCTGAGGTTTCGTGAACCTCCAGTGCCACTGAAATAACTTCCACTTTCGGATGCCCTCCCCTGACCTCCTCGCGCTGGTTTAACCAGAAAACGTCTCGACGACGGTGCGTTAGGAGCAGGGTTAAGCAATCGCGCTCCAACGCCACCGGCAGAAGCGCTGCTGGTAAACCTCAAGCTCTCAGGGCTGACTGAAAGTCACTGATTTGTGCTTTTCTGGGAAGACATCTCCTCTCAACGTTTCTGCCAGCTCTCACCGGCTCTTCTTCCACCGCCGTGCCTACAGAGCCGCCTGTCTACGGACTTACTCGTGCCGTAATGAGCCATATTGAGGCAAACTCTTCCACCCGCTCTCTCACCTCCACAACACGCCTGTCGATTCTCCCTTCCCTTCCAAAACTGTGTGAGAGTCGAGAGGAGAAACCCGATTCCAGTGCCCCAAACAGGTTTGATATCCCAACCCCCATCCCAGCCAGAAGGAAAGAAAACAGGTTGTAATTAGACAAGTGCATTCCAGTTCTCCAAACTTCTTTTTTTAAATGCATGCCCCAGAGATAGGAGGGAGTGGCTGCAAACAGGGAAAAGGAACAGCAGTGAGCAATATTGAGCTGGAACTGCCCAGACTCGTTGCTGCAAGTAATTATAGATTTGCAGCGCAGCTTCATACTACATCTTACACCCCCATGCTTTGGCTAAGGACTCCTGGAGAATACATTTCCTTCTCCCCCCTGCCATAAAGGCAGCACGTCCCACACAGGTGAAGCAGGACGCCTTTATGAATATTTCTATTCTCCCAGCCCCGTTTTGGGGTCACTGTTTGCTTAGAAGACAATGCCTTGAAATCACATTTGCGCTCGCGCCCGGCCGGGACTCCCCAGAGGCGGGGAGGGATGCAGGTCGCTTCAACTGCCAAGATCAACGAGCAGTCACCGCCGTACGTAGGCACAGGCTACATGAGCACCGATGAGAAACACTCTTGCCCACACGTAACCTGTTTTTCTCAGCCGCCGGGGTTTCAGAGTCAACATTCAAACCCCACTTTCCCCTGCTCTCTCCCTGCTAGACGAATCTTCAAGGCTTCCCCTGGGGCACTCCTCACAAGGTGAGAACTAAGCGTATGGTGCTGTGAGAAAGGCTAGCTCAGGCGCCTCTGCGTTCGCGCTCTCTTTGCTGCGGAGAGTTTGCAGTCTCGGGCCTCGTCATAATGACTTCCAGAAGGGTTTTTAGGTTTGGTTGTTTTTTTTTTTTGATGGACTCGATGGCCACTAATTTCCCTGGTTGCGTGGTGGCTGTGCAGTTATGGAGGCAATGACCCCAGCTGTAGAAATCTAGCTACGGGGGGGACTTAGCTCCACCAAAAAGGATCTTGCGAACAAAGGACCCTCTTCCAGAGAAACCACAGCAGTACTGCTGACGCTGGGACAAACCCAGAGTGAACTCCTGCTCCCAGCAAGAGACTCAAAGGCCTTTTAGGATGAGAAGGGAACAATTACGCTCCGTTCCCAAACTCTGTTTTGTTAGCCTGAACATCAGCACGCCGTTCTGCCGCAGGGAGAATCGAAAAATACCTGTGATTTCAGTGAAACTCAGACGAGTTACTACTCTTCTCTGGAAAACTGCTCTGCGCTCGCTATTACGTCCCTCTGAACTCTAGATAGAAGTCGGTTAAGAAAAGCTCTTTTTGGTACAAAAGGAGCAGAACTGAAGCAAACAAGGGGCCTTTGCAGAAGCAGGGAGGAGAGCAAACTGTTGCTAAGCTGTGAACTCTCTGATAGCTCTGACATGCACGCCTGGCCGCGCACCTCTAAGGTCCTTGTCACGAAGGGTCACATTTATATGGCACCATAAACTTACGTTAACAAGCATGTGAGTGAGGCAAGGTCCCTGCAACAGAACTAAAACCCTCTTATCCCAAGGACACCCGCCCCCCCGACAGCAAAGCAAAGCAAACCCGCGGCGCCTGTAAAGACAAGCCAATGAGCAAGCTCGAATAGGAAACCAAAATGACTCCAGTCTCCCCTAAAGACAACCGCAGATGGGTCTGTGACAAACCCGAGGGAAAAAAGCGCTCCAGATAAGGCTTTATCAACGTCCAGACATTCCCACCGCAGTAGCGGTGATTGCCCTGGCAGTCTTTCAGGCGTAGGAGATGACTGAGAGGGGATTTGCCGAGGCTGCGGGGTCGGTCCCGGCCCCGTTCCGCACCCCAGGAGCGGGGAGAGTTAAAAACAGCAGCCCTCACCCCGCACTCACCGTTAGGCCGAATGTTAATGAATGGGTAGTTGGGCATCACCAGCTTGTTGAAGTTGAACTTGTAGGTAAACCTTTTGCCTTTTGTCTTGTGGAGAATCCTCTTGTTGTAATAGTATCTGTTAAGGAAAGGTAAAGAGATCGATCAAAGCACGCGGTGATCTGTTTAAAGGTCTCGTTTCTTTTAGCGCCATCAACACCCACCTCATGTACCTACAAAAACGAAGCTGCCCAGAGAATTTATGTTATTAGTAGGAGAAAATATTAGTCAATCGGGAAGTTTCCAAAGGGCACCCACTCCTTTTACAACACATTCTTTAGCAGCAGGTTTCCAACCATTTTACAGGTCATTACGTTCCTTAGAATGTGTGGGAAAAGGTGAGATCCTGAAGGGAAGTGAAAGCTGAACAGGCCCAGCCTGTACACGCTGTTCTCGCCCCTGTCCGAACTGGGACCAGTGCCGTGGGCTGTGGGGGGTCTCGCACAAGCATCCTGCCCGGCGCTTGGCACTATCTCCCTCTTCTCAGCCGCGCAAGCGCCCCGCAGGCAGTGAAACACAGACGGTCGCTCCACGTGGGCTGTGACTGCCAGGGGAACGCAACAGGGCCGAGAAGAGGAGGGGAAAATTCAGGTGAAGCTGTGCCAAGACACAGGACCTGAAAGGGGGGAACGCGTGCCTGGGCTGGGGGAGAACAAAACTCAGTGCAATGACGGAGCTGAGCAAAAGGGACCAAATTACCCAGGTAGCCTCAGATTTGTTTATTTCTGCAATCTTCAAGGCACAGGGTATTGTAACGGCGTACAGGGAAATCGGGAGAGCTGGTTTCTGCTGCTCCCATGCCCATGAGCAAGTTGCTTCCCTCCCGTTCACCCATTTGCACCTTTGGATTAAAAACACTCCCTCTCCTTCGCAGGCAGTGTTGACCGGGGCTGCGGAGGGCAGGCGCTTGGAGCCAGCCCGATCACCATCCATCCCCCCCTCCTCACCGTCGCGGCACCAAACGAAGGCAGAAGAACTCGGCCACGGAGACAGCGGGTCTAATCCCCACCGCAGCCTCCTCCCTGCTTACACCACCACTGTTTGTCCTCAGCCTCCTAAAGCTGGTGGACAAACAAAGGCGTTACACGAGGATCAGCCACCGTTCTCTGTACTCAGGAGGGAGATTAACGCAGGGCACCTGTTGCCGCAGCGTGCACCGAAGCGGGGCCAGCTCTCAGCAGGAGCGGGGAAGGAGCCGCAGGTCCCGAGCTGCAGCGGTTGCTGATACCTGCAGAGTTCTTGCACTCCGCATCAAGATGCCGAGACATGATCAGCATTAGCAGGTGGAGGCTATTTTCCACTCCCATGCACCAATTACAGCCTCAGTGCCATTCAATTTATTGTTTCCTTCCTGTTCCAGTATGAGACTCTTGTGTTTGCTGCCTTGTTTGTCTTTGTCAGCTCCACCCAGGAGGTATCAGAGGGCATAAGGCAGCGAAGTCCATGTTACAGACTGATAATGCCTGGACCTGTCAGGAATCCAGCCACTCCTACAGGTGACAGGCTTGAAAAGCTGAAATACTTCAGAGGGTCATGCTAGTTATCCACTGTCTGACTTCAAAATACAGAGCAATAACAAGAAAAACAAAACAAAACCCTATGGAAGGGTCTAAATAAAAGAGGGCAAAGCTGTACTGGAGGCTTTGAAGTTGCAAAGTGCAAAGTGAGGAACGCTCAGCCCCTGCCTCACACAAGGGGACACTGATGGTGTCCTTAAGGACACCCAAATTTGTGTCATCAGGGCTCAGGAACACACGGTTTCATGTTCAGGGACACATGATTTATGTCATCCTGGGCCCTCGCTGCGGGACTGGCACCAAACCTCTGCCTCACGTGGATTTAGCAGTAAAGAGGCAAGTACGAATGATGCGGGAAAGGGGAGTTGCTTCCTCTGAAACTGTCCCCTTGACGGTGCGATAATAGAGGAACACCTCTGGTTTCCTCCCACACCTTCATTGCTCAAGCCAGCAGCGGCAAAAGAAGCTGAGAAAAGAGGCAGAAAAGCTCCCCCGAAGGAAGCCGTCCTGATAATAACAACCTGAACTAGAGGTGTGAATTTACACCGTGACGCAGAACACGGCATGGTGAACCTAGGACTCCCTCCCCTGTCTCTTGAATCACACCCAAGTACAGTCAGCCCTACCCAAGCAAGCTGGCAGCCCAGAACTCCAAATGTAATACAAACCTCCCAGAAACGCAGGTGCCACCCAACCAGAGACTAAATATCTACAGTCAGATGCCCAAGTGAGGCGGGGAAGGGTGGGAGGAAGGCTCTTTACCAGCCCCTCGCCTCCACGGAAACTTCTGCTCACCTGAGAGCCCGGCTCAGCTTGTCGTAGTTCATCTGGGGTTTGCATTTTCTTCTGCCCCACAGTCGAGCCACCTCGTCAGGGTCCTTGATGACGAACTCCCCGTACTCGCCCTGCTGCCAGGCGATGACATGGCGAAACTCCTCCTTCTGCAGCAGCTCCAGGATGAAATGCCATAACTGGATCTGCCGGGAGCCGGGGCTGGACTCGGTCTTGTAAGCCCACTCTGGGAAATGATAACCTTGGAAAGGGCCAAAAAAACCCCAGAAAAAGTCATTCAGACAGCGACAGGAGCTCGCAACCACCAAGCTCTACTGCATATTTATCGTGTTTTCTCCAGAGCGAGACTGCAGAGCGTCGCTGGGGGCTGTAATTCTGTTAAACATTCAATGTGAAAGCAGAGAAACCCGGCTCTCCTACTCTGCCGCTCGTTTTCTCACTCGTTTTAGCCCCCTCTTCTTGGAGAATCCCCAAACTACGCAAAAAAAAAAGGTAAAACTGAAAGGGACATAAGCATGCGAAGCAGCGGAAAAGGAGCCCAAAAGCTTTCGACGTTGCTACAATTTGGACTCCAGGTGGCTGAAATAAGGCAAATAATCCCCATTTGAGCATTTGGCGTGCTGATGTCGAGGGGGGGAGCGAGGGCGGAGAGCTCTCAGCCGCTCCAGCTCCCCCTTATTTCGGAGCACGGCAGCCCGCTCCAGCTTCGACTGCGCCGGCAGATGTTTCTGAGCGACTGCCAAGTTTGGCTTTCTCAGAATAGTTTCCCAGCACAACTACTAATGCAAAGGGTTTTTTTGGGTTTTTTTTTGGGGGGTTATATTCCCCCCCCACACACATCATCGCAGCCACAATTTCAGGCTCCGGCAGCGTGGAAGAAGCTGCATCACGCTCCAATGCCACCCACACCACTATCGCAGGCTGCGACGGAGACAAAACCAGGCACGAGCCGTATCAGACCAGAGGGGGATCCACCTCAGAGATCCCAAATCCGTACAAATAAAGCACCTCCGGGAAGATTTATCGGCATATTAAACCTGGCACTCTTAAAAACACGCCGACTGCGAGACGTCTGATCGATTCTCACTCACACGTGGCTTTTGCCCGTGTACAAGAGCTTTTAGGAGAGGTGGAATTAATCCCGCCTGAGCTCCTTTATCCTGGGAAAAGAATTCGTAACAGCTGAACAACTCAGCCTTTACACTTCCTTACCTCCTCCTCCTTCTGGCTTATCCACAATGCTGCAGCCTGCTTTCATTTTCTCCCTCCTGCTGACTGCAAAACACAAGGAAATCAGCATCAGCGACATCAACACCGTGATTCTGTGACGCGCCATTAGCACAACCGGCAACTTGGAATTTCCCCGGAGAGGCCACCTCGAGCCGTAACTCTGCCCAGGGTTCTCCCCGACTGTAATCATCCCCCATCCCTCTTTCCTCCCCGCTGTAAAAAAGCCGGCGTTTAATCCCTGCCTCGCCGTTAAAGCCGGCGAACGCAACGCGGCGGCACGGCGGGGCCGTCAGACAGACAAAACAAGCCAAACACAGTTTGTCTTCTGTTACTAGACGGGTTCCGCTGCCAAAATACACAAGCTGCTGAGCTCGCTCCGATGTACCAGGGAGGGAAAAGGGGGGGGCGGAATAAAATCCCGGCTCCTGATCCCGGCTGGAGACGGCACATCTGATTCCAATTGCTTTAGGTGGGCTCGGCTCAACGCGGTACCTCGGAAATCAAGCCAGGGGTGCGTGTGTGTCCCCACCAAGGGAAAACGGGGCGC
>WEKW01012807.1:50132-61971 GCA_013389905.1 Sula dactylatra
CGGGAGCGCGCACGTACGCACGCACGGCCACGCCTCTCCGCCCCCGCCCCGCCCCGGCGCTGCGACGGGTGGTGGCGGGGGACAAACGAGGGCGGAAAGCGAAGGGCCCGGCGGGGGTGAAGGGATCCAGCTGTGCGGGGATCCAGCTGTGCGCGGAACCAGCTCTGCAGGGATCCAGGTATCTGGGGGTCCAGCTGTGCGGGGATCCAGGTGTGTGGGGATCCTGCTGTGTGTGGGGCGTCCAGCTGTGCAAGGATCCAGCTGTGCGGGGATCCCACTGCATGGGGATCCAGCTGTGCAGGGGTGTGACTGTGTGAGGATCCAGCTGTGCAGGGACCCTGGTGTTTGGGGACCCAGTTGTGTGGGGATCCAGCTGTGCGGGGATCCCACTGCATGGGGATCCAGCTGTGCAGGGGTGTGACTGTATGAGGATCCAGCTGTGCAGGGGTGTGACTGTATGAGGATCCAGCTGTGCAGGGGTGTGACTGTATGAGGATCCAGCTGTGCAGGGGTGTGACTGTATGAGGATCCAGCTGTGCAGGGGTGTGACTGTATGAGGATCCAGCTGTGCAGGGACCCTGGTGTTGGGTGGGGATCCAGCTGTGCGGGGCTCCAGCTGAGCAGATGCATGACTATATCAGGATCCAGCTGTGTGAGGATCCAGCTGTGCAGGGATCCCGCTGCATGAGGATCCAGCTGAGCTGGTGTATGACTGTATTAGGATCCAGCTGTGCAGGGATCCAGCTTTGCGGGGATCAAGGTGTGTGTGCAGTCCAGGTGTATGTGTGGGTCCAGCTGGGCAAGGATGCAGCTGTGCAAGGGTCCTACTTTACCAGGATCCAGCTGTGTGGGGATCCCATTGCATGGGGATCCAACTGTGCAGGGGTGTGACTGTACTAGGATCCAGCTGTGCAGGGATCCTGCTTAGTGGGGATCCCACTGTGGGGATCCAGGTGTGCAGGGATCCAACTGAGCAGGTGTACGACTGTATCAGGATCCAGCTGTGTAGGGGTCCTGGTGTGCGGGGAGGATCCAGCTGTGCAGCAGTCCCACTTTACTGGGATCCAGCTGTGCTGGGATCCCACTGCATGAGGATCCAGCTGTGCAAGGAGCCTGCTGAATGGGGATCCAGCTGAGCAGGGGTGTGTCTGTATCAGCTGTGTGGGGATCCTGGTGGGGGGGGTCCTGCTGTGCAGGGATCCAGCTGTACAAGTGTTCCACTTTACCAGGATCCAGCTGTGCAGGGCTGTGACTGTATGAGGATCCAGCTGTGCAAGGATCCAGCTCATCAGGGATCCCACTGTGTGAGGATCCATTTGTGCAGGGGTCCAGCTGTGGAGGGGTATGTCTGTACCAGGATCCAGCTGTGCAGGGATCCTGCTGTGCGGGGATCCAGCTGTGCAGGTGTACGACTGTACACTCTGGGGGGGGTCGGTGGGGGCTACACCGTGACCGGCCCCTGCCCCGCCACACAGAGCCGTGGGTGCTGTTCCCTCCACCCACCCCCCATGGGTGCTGCCTCCCGCACCCCGTGGGTGCTGGGCCCCCCCTACTCGCCCACCCCAGTCCTGAGCATCACCCTGTGTCCCCCAGCTTTGACACACACACGCGTCATCCCCCCCGTCACCCAAAGCCCCACACCCTGCTGCAGGGAGGGCAGCCTGGGACCCCCAGCCGGCTGCAGCACCCTGACACCCCTGGGTGCTCCAAGGGGGCGCTTTGGCCCCCATAAATCCACTCCCACCTCGACTTCATCCACCTTTATTAGAGTCGAGTAAGCCAAGGGGTGTGGGGGGGTTTGGGCACCCCCCACCAGCCCGTCCTACACCCCCGTCCCCTCTGGGCTGCTCTTGGGTGTAAATAAAGGGGATGTGGCAGCCCCCAGGGACGCTGCTCCCCATCCCCCGAGTCCTGCTCTGCTCCCCTGGCAGAGGCAGGGGGGGACACACGGAGCAGGGAGGGGGCAGGAGGAGACACGGCAGCGGCGACACGGGTGTCTGTGTGTCCGTCAGTCCGCGGCACTGCTTGGCAGCCGCTCCTGCCAGATGGCGTGAGGGCTCGGCGGTCCCCCGTTGTCCTGCTCGGGGACAAAGCGGGGACAGAGCTGGGTCCCCCTCTGCGTGGCGGGATGAGGACGGAGCCCCCCCCGGTGCCGGCATGGTTGAGGCGTTGGTGGTACTCACTGGCTGCAGTGGGTTAGGCGGGCGTCTTGGCCCATCTGTCTGCGCTTGCCTGCACCTGGCTGTAGATGGTGGTGGGGTGGTCTTGCTGCTTGGGGCCAGAAAACAGGCAGAACCCCCCCTGAGCTGCCGGCCCTTCGGCAGGGGGGCGGTCGTGGCCATTCCCCAGCTGGGACAAGCCCCCGGGGACACGGTGATCCTGGAAAATGCCCTTCTGTGTCCCCTCATGGCACCTCCCCATCCACCCCCCGGTGAAGTACGAGGGGCTTCGGAGCGATGCCGGGAGCTGCTTTCCAGGGCGATGGAGCTGAGGAAGGGGGCTGTGTCCCCCACTCAGGGGACTTTGGGGATGTGGAAGGACCCTCAGCCGCAGCGCCTGGAGGGAAGGGCTGGAAGCCGGAGCCCAGCCCTGGCATGAGCTGAATTTGGCCCCAGCATCTCCATGCAATGGGCCAGGAGTCAAATTCGGCCCCGTCCCCCCAGCCTCACCCACTCATCTGCCTCCGGGGGAGTTCTCGTCTGGATCATGGCATACTGCGGCTCCAGCGGAGCATCCTCGCTCGACCTGGACGGGGAGGCGAGGGCGGCTGCGGGGAGAGGAGCAGGCAGGGGTGAGCCGAGAGGTGCCGAGGGGGAGCCGGGATGTGGGGAAGGGGGGGATGGAGCTGCCCTGCTCCAGGCAGGGCAGGCAGGCAGAGCCACAGCGAAGGAAAAAGCCGGTTCCTTCTTTCCCAGCTCTGTTTGCTGAGCAATCCCGGCTGCGAGGACACAGCCAGGACCTGGCAACGCCTACCTCCCTCTGCTGCTTTCTTCCTCCTCTTCTTCCTCCACAGCCAGGCGATGCTGAGCAGCACTCCCAGAGTCACGGCCAGCAGCACCAGGCACACATGCCACCTCCACCAGCCGTGCTTCTCTGCGGAGACAAGCCGTGGTGGGTGCCAGGACCCCCTGGATGGCTGGGACCGGGTGCTGGGGGGCCGTTTTTACCCTGCTGCCAGCACAGGGTGTCCAGGCAGATGGAGACGTTCCGCTCCTGGATGGGATTTCGGGCCATGCAGGTGTAGCAGGAGTTGAAGGCGGCGGCGGGCACAGCCAGGAGCAGTGTCTGGTTGTCCTCACGGAGCTCTCCCCATGCCACCCAGAGGGAGCTGCCGAGCTGCCAGACAGGCTCAGCATCGCTGCCATCCGGCACCCAGCACCGCAGGGAGACGTTGCACCCGTGGGCGCTGGAGGAAAGCAGCTGGTGCTGGATCGCTGGTGCTTGCACTGGCCCTGTTTAAGGTGTAAACAAACCCAGTCACAGGACCCAGCCTGGACACCCTTGGTCGCCCAGGGAGGGCGAGCTGGGCTGGAGGGGCAGGGAGAAGGCATGGGAAGGGGAAGCGCAGGTCAGGGTGGATCGCAGTTAGTCATAAACCTTAGGAAAATCCCCGTGACAGACGCTCAGCAGCAAGAGCAATTTCTCTTCCTCTTTCCCGAGCACTGATAACTCTGGGTACAGAAGGGTTTTATCACCTCTTCTGCAGGCTGGTCCCACTGGGGCTGTAAGCCTGTCTCCACCACCCACCGCCCTGCAGCCGCTCACCGTAGACGGAGAGGCTGAAGGATTGATCCTCCACCAGCGCCGGGTGCAGTTTAATCCGAGCCCCGTAGACCCCGCTGTCGCCCCGCTCCAGGGCGCCGATCTTCAGCGCCGTCTCGTTGAACATCTTCAGCCGGTCCTTGAACCGGTCCTTGGGGTCTGGACGCTCAAAGCTGCCGCCGGGACCGAACTCTGCCACTTGAATGGTGGTGCCAGTGCTGGATGTAAAGCTCCACTCGATCTCCTTCACCGTCTTGTTGGGGGGCAGAGCCGGGGAGAGCAGCACGGACCCCCCCAGGACGCCGTTCACCTGCTGGGGCTGGGCAGCCGCAGCGCCTGGCCAGGACAGGGATAATCTGGAGGATGGAGAACGCCAGCAGACCCCCCCATTCCTGCCCACAGCCCCAACCCGAGGTACCCATGGGCATCTGCCCACCCATGCCTTAGTCACGGGAGCTCAGCGCCCACCTGAGATGATTCATTTAATCCTACACCCATCGCCTCCCCTGCCAGCATCCCCATCGGCTGGGTGCTACACATGGGGCTGGGCACCCCAGGGCGCTCACAGTGCCTTCCCAGTATCGTCCTGTGTCGTCCCAGTGTCACCCCGCGCTGTGCACGGGTCGTCCCCATCATGGAGACTAGCCAGGGCTTCACGGAGAGGATGAGGATGCTCTTCCCAGGGCGCCTGCGCCCAAGCGGGGCTCAAACCGAGGCAGGCTTGAGGTTAAATCTTCGGAAAAGTCCCCACTGGTCGCAGTGGGGACAGAGACTCCCTGTCCAGGGCTGTGGGGCAGCTCAGTGCTGAGCTTTTGGGCTGCAGCCCCCGATTCCTGGGGTGACAGCGAGATGCTCCCACCAGCAGAGCCGCCCACGCCAGGGGACGCGGCTCCGAGATGCCGAACGCTGCGAGAAGCTGACGCAGCCTCCCCCAGAGCAGGGTGGATGGACAGACGGCCGCGTCCCCACACCGCAGGGCTTATCCTCCGCCCTGGTTTGCAGGCTGCTCGCTTCCTACGTGCTTCGGGGCCGGCTCCAGCCACTCCCCAGCTCTTTGCAGCTGCTTTGGTTTGCAAAGAGGAAGGCGAGGTGGGGGGAACCGCACGGCCAGCCTGTAGCCGGCAAACCACACGTACCGGTGCAGCGTTGATGGGTTCATCACCCCATCACGCCAGCGTGGCCGTGGACCCACCTGTCCCACCCCAGTTCAGGGGATGCACTCCCCCGGGATCAGAGGCGGGGGGATTTATTTGGGTACCGCCGCGTTGGGCGCCGGCGGGATGCTGGGGTTCAGCAGCCGTGCGCGGTGATGGGGAGCGAGACCGTGGCACCGCCGTGTCCCAGCCGTCCCCGGGGCACCCAACTGGGTGGTGGTTAAACGTCAAGCAGCACCCAACCCCTGCCCGCTCATTGCACCCATCGAGCATTTTCCAGGTGCCCCTGACGGCTGCAGGATGTGGGTACGTAGCGATGATGCTGCAGCACGGCTGGAGCAGCCTGGGGCCAAGCCACCCTTCAGCCTCCCTCTTCCTCCTCACGGAAACATGCAGGCAAACAAAGAGGGAAGATCGCCCCTCCTTTCCTTCCTCCATAACTCGCCAAAATTAATTTTCCCTTTTCCTATCACCGGTGGCTGAGCCGAGTGCGTCCAGCAGCAGCCATGGAGCAGAAGAAGGAGCAAACAGCCCCAAGCACTGACCCAGGGTTCCCAGCCGTGCCAGGGACAGTAAACCTCTTGGGAGTTGATTTATGCCGGCAGTAAAGCAAGGAGAGGAGGCTGAGCAATGTCCCGCATCATTTCCCCCACTGACTGCAAGAAAACAGCCCTGGCTCGACCCAGCTCACCCCCAAAGAAACACTGGTGCATCATTCCCAGCTCCTTTGCAGAGGGAAATCCTGTCCTCACCCCCAAAGGAGGCACCAGTCCTCTGGTGCATCATTCCCAGGGAAATCCTGTTCTCACCCCTAATATTTCACGTATTTTCTAAACCCCCAGGGCCAGCGTTCTTTTTGCAACTGGGACGCAAAGCCGTGCTCCCCAGCTCTCTCTCACCATTGCCCGGTCGCTGAGAAATGGGGGGTTCGCTAATAAATGGGGATCGCAAGCGTTGGACCAGCCGTGGTCCCTTCCCAGCACGGCTGCTGCCCTCCCCTCCTGCCTACCTGCCACCAGGAGAAGCGAGGCCAGCAGCCAGGGGACGTGCGGACGCGGGCAGCCGGGTGACCTCCCCATCACTTCAACGCTGCGAGCTCGAAGCCTCGATCTCAGCTCTGTGTGCTGGCTTGGAGGGTGTGAACATGCAAATCTACCCACGTAGAGCAGCACACCTTCCCAGGGGGGTGGCGATGTGAGGGCACCATGGGGACACCACCGGGGCGTCACAGGCCGTGGGTCGGGGGGATCTCTGCCTCCTGTTGCACCAAGGGATTGGTGCTGGTCCCTGAAGTGCCCCAGCGGATCCGTGCTGCCGCCCCAACCCTTGTTTTCTCTCTGGAAATGAGGTGCAATAAAGGAAGGAGCCAGATGCTGGGTGCTGTTGCCTGCTGCTGGGTAAATAATACCAGCTGGGCTGGCTGCCTGCACCGAGCCTAGCACGCCTGGGATGAGGATGAGCCATTGGTCCCCATCGCGGGGCCAAGCTGGGGTGGCTGCTCCTCCCGACGAGGGTTTGCCTGGCTTTGAATGGAGGGGAGAGGGTCCCTGTTGGCTTGGGAATGTCCTGGTTGGGCTCTCAGCACCCAGGATGTCCTGTCCTTTGCCCCCGTGATGTCCCATCCCCTACCCCGAGGTGGTGTTTCCCACTTGGGACTTGGCTGGTTTCTCCCCTTGAGCAGTAAAATCTTTTCTTGAGAAACTTTCACTGAACCAGAACCCCCACAGCCACAGCAGAGGACATGTAAAAGAGCAGCAGGTCCCTGGGGGACAGCCCAGCGCTGTCCCCGCAGCAGTTGACACCCCTCGGGGTTCCCGCCGTGTCCCGACGGCGATAGAAAGTCAGGCTGCGAGAGTCCCCCAGGTTTCGGGGGGTGCAATGTGGGGGACCGGGCTGGCCCCAGCCAGCACGGGGACCACGAGCAGATTCACGCTGCTGCCGCTGCTGCCCTTCCAAAAAGGGAAGCGAGAGGCGGCTGCATCCCCGCCCTGCGTGCAGCAGGCTCGGCTGGGGTTTCTTGGGGTGCAGGCCTTCAAACCAGGGTGGTTTGCACGGCCGCAGGATGCTTTTATTGCAGTGGGTCCACACGCGGATGCACGGGGAGAAACAGGCGTGCATGTGCATGCATGCACACGCACACGCGTGCACACCAGTGTACGTGCATGCCCATGCACGCCCACTCCGCTGCCGGCTCTTCCCCTTTGATCTCACCAACATTTATTTGCTGTTTTTACAAGGGCGGGAGGTCCCGTGACAGTAGGTGCTGGACACACAGGCAGTGAGACACCCCCTCCGTCGTGACGTGCATGGGCTACACGGGCGACAGCTATGGCGGCGGGGAAGGGGGGTGCTTCTCGGCGGATCTGCACAGGCGACGGTCCCTTCTGCATCCCTCCGTGGCCCTGGAGTTGCCACCCAGGTCTGCTCCAGTGGAGCTGCATGGAGCGGGGCTGGGGGTTCACCCTGGTGTCCCCCGCTCTGTGTCTCTGTGGCAGCAGCGGAGCGGGTGGGCAGGTCCCCGCAGAGGGCCCCTGCATGGCCCTGGGGGGAGCTGGAGGCTGGGGGGGGGGCACTGAGGAGGGGATGGGGGGGTCAATCTGCCCCAGGGGGTCTCACCCCAAACCTGCAGTGCCCTGCCGAAGCGCCATGGCCTGGCCAGCACCGGGATGTGCCCCCAGCCCTGGCCAAGCCCGGCAGCGGTGGCATGCGGGAGGTGAACCCCGGGGTCCCCCCCATACCAGGGCATCCGGCAACCATGGAGGGTCCCCCAGCTTTGCCGCCGCCGCTCGTCTCTGTCTCGGTCCGGGATCCCATTCCCCAAAGAGTCTTGGAGGGCGTCAGACAAGGAGGTTGGAGATAAACCGGAGGTGGGAGGGGGGAAAGCATCCGTCTGGCTATCGCCCCGAGATGGTGCCTCCCATCCCCGGAGCCAAAACGGGGGCTGGAGGGGTCGGATTTGGCACACAACGCACTTTACAGCCCTTCCGGGAAATCCCGATGCTCCGGCTCTGCGGGTGCCTGCGGGAGAGAGGAGCCCTTCAGCCTCCACAGGGTGCAGTGACGGAGGTCGGGGGGGTCCCCAATGCAGACCCCCCTGGCACTGGTCCCCTTCTGGGGGCAGCCCCCCCCGCACCTGAGGGCCTATGTCACCTCCTCGGCCGTGTCCTCTGGCGCCCGGCGGATCTGCTCATAGATGGTGGTGACCGGTGCTTTCTGCGGTGGGCTCTGCTCCTGGTTGTTTTCAGGGTGACTGAGGCCCTGCAGCAAAAATTGGGGGGGCTGGTGAGGGACCCGCCAACCCTGCTCCCCTCCCCAGCCCTGGGGAGCCCCTGCGGGATGCTCTGCCCCGGCACGGAGCCCAGCCTGCACCTATGGGTGTCTCGTGGGGCTGGGACCCCACTGTGGCTGGGACCCTGATGTGGCCAGGACCCTGGCGTGGCTGGGACCACCGTGATGCCGTGACCCCAGCGGGGCTGGGACCCCTGGTGTGATCAGAACCCCAGCATGGCCAGGACTCCCAGTTTGGCCAGGACCCCCAAAGTGGCCAGGACCCCAATGTGGCTGGGACCGCCGGGGTGGCTGGGACCCTCGGTGTTGCTGGGACCCCCAGTGTTGCCATGACTCCAATGTGGCTGGGAGCCCCAGTTTGGCAAGGACCCTGGTGTGGCTGGACCCCCCCGTGTTGTCATGACCCCAGCATGGCTGGGACCCCTGGTGTGGCCAGGACCCCCAGTGTTGTCGGGACCCCAGCGTGGCTGGGACCCCCAGTGTAGCCAGAACCCCAGCATGGCCAGGACTTCCAGTTTGGCCAGGACCCCCAGCGTGGCTGGGACCCCCAGCGTTGTCATGACCCCAGCGTGGCTGGGACCCCCAGTGTAGCCAGAACCCCAGCATGGCCAGGACTTCCAGTTTGGCCAGGACCCCCAGCGTGGCTGGGACCCCCAGCGTTGTCATGACCCCAGCGTGGCTGGGACCCCCAGTGTGGCTGGGATCCCCAGCGTTGTCATGACCCCAGCGTGGCTGGGAGCCCCAGTGTGGCCAAAACCCCAGTTTGGCCAGAACCCTGGCGTGGCTGGGACCACCGTGCTGCCGTGACCCCAGCGGGGCTGGGACCCCCGGTGTGATCAGAACCCCAGCATGGCCAGGACTCCCAGTTTGGCCAGGACCCCCAATGTGGCCAGGACCCCCAGTGTGGCTGGGACCCCCAGCGTTGTCATGACCCCAGCGTGGCTGGGACCCCCAGTGTGGCTGGGATCCCCAGCGTTGTCATGACCCCAGCGTGGCTGGGAGCCCCAGTGTGGCCAAAACCCCAGTTTGGCCAGAACCCTGGCGTGGCTGGGACCACCGTGATGCCGTGACCCCAGCGGGGCTGGGACCCCTGGTGTGATCAGAACCCCAGCATGGCCAGGACTCCCAGTTTGGCCAGGACCCCCAATGTGGCCAGGACCCCCAGTGTGGCTGGGACCCCCAGCGTTGTCATGACCCCAGCGTGGCTGGGACCCCCAGTGTGGCCAGAACCCCAGTTTGGCCAGGACCCTGGCACGGCTGGGACCACCGTGATGCCGTGACGCCAGCATGGCTGTGACTCCTGGTGTTGGCCAGGACTCCCAGTTTGGCCAGGACCCCCAATGTGGCTGAGGACCCTCAGTGTGGCCGTGACCCCAGTTTGGCCAGGAGCCCCGGCACAGCCCTCCCCGGGTGGCAGCCCCCAGCCCCCCCGGGGGCCTCACCTGGTCATTACCTTCCGGGGGGCTCCGGCGCACGATCTCTGTGTACTGGGGGTCAGAGGGGCTCTCCTCGGCGGGCACCGTGGGGGTGGCAGCTGCAGGGGAGTGGGGTGTCAGGAGGGCTGAGAAACACCCCCCCACTACTCCCCCAGCCCCCCCAAAGCTGTGCTGTCTCTCTTGGGGGGGCTTCACTTGCCTGGGTCTGCCGCCTTCTCGCTATTCATCCGCCAGCACCAGAAGGCTCCCCCCAAGCTCACCACCACCAGGATGAGGGTCAGGACGATGTACCCTGACTTCGAGAAGGATGACTGTCCCCCTGGGAGGGCAGAGAGAGGCACTGAGCAGCGCCAGCCCCCCCGCCAAGGGCTGAGCCCACCCCATGCCAAGCCAGCCGGCTGGCGTCAGACCCCCGAGCATCCTCGGGGCGAGGGTCTCACCTCCGCTTTGGCAGATGGCTTTCAGGTCGAAGTGGACGACCTTCTGGTCGGCGGGGTTGCTGACTGTGCAGGCATAGGTGACGTTGGCGGCGGTGGGTGGCAGGGTCAGCCGTAGGGTGGTCCCATCCGGGGAGAGCTGGTGGCGGTCGGAGGTCAGGTCCCAGATGACATTGTCCCTTTTCCAGGTGACGTTGACGGCGCCTTTGCCGGCACTCTGGCACTGCAGCGTCAGGTTGCACCACTCCAGGGTGCTGGCCAGGAGCTGGCTGCGGGTCTGGGGGCTCGGCACCGACTCTGTGTCCGATGGGGGGGACAGATCAGTGCGGGGCGGCAGGGATTTCTCCACCCTGCTCATCCCCACCGTCACGCTTGGCCCCAGCGGAGCACGGCATGGCCACCTCGGGGACCCGTGGGGCGACAGGGTTTGGGCTTTTGCAGAGCTTGAGGGACTGCAGGCACTAGGCTGCAAGGGTTGGGGTCTAACCTAACCCTGGTAAACCCCATCATTGCTCTGTGCCTCAGTTTCCCCACCTGTGAAAGGTTAATGCTCACACTCAGGGCTTTCTATTTTTGCCCCCAGCACCTCTGCCAAGCCCCAGCGTGCAGCCGCTCACCGTAGACGGAGAGGCTGAAGGACTGATCCTCCACCAGCGCCGGGTGCAGTTTAATCCGGGCCCCGTAGACCCCGCTGTCGCCCCGCTCCAGGGCGCCGATCTTCAGCGCCGTCTCGTTGAACATCTTCAGCCGGTCCTTGAACCGGTCCTTGGGGTCTGGACGCTCAAAGCTGCCGCCGGGACCGAACTCTGCCACTTGAATGGTGGTGCCAGTGCTGGATGTAAAGCTCCACTCGATCTCCTTCACCGTCTTGTTGGGGGGCAGAGCCAGGGAAAGCAGCACGGACCCCCCCAGGACGCCGTTCACCTGCTGGGGCTGCACCCGGGCTTGGCCAAAGAGAAGCTCTGCGGACAAGACAGAAAGTCACCGGGCGTGCAGGGACAAGATGGGGATAAGACAGGGACAGAAGGACCCTCGGGGATGGGTCCCTTTTCAGGGGGAAGAAGCAGCATCTCCCTGCCCTGACGCAGCCGCCTAGTCTCCTCTCCGCCGGCCGGTCCCTCTGCGGGCTGGGGACGGGGAATGTCCCCCCCGCAAACGACCCCGTATCCTGATGGAGTCGCCTTTTGCTCCGGCAGGGAGGGAAGGATGCCGGGCTTGGAGACTGGTTGCCAAAAAAAATAAAGCATCTACTGGTTCAGATGCGGGTGCCCCATCTGAACGCTGCCGTCCCCAGGGCTGCGGCCGGGCTCTCACCAGAACAACGCTCCAACAGAGTCTGGGAGGAGTTCCCAGCCAGCATCTGCAAAACCTCATTTTCCGCCTTAAAATGCGCCTCTGCCAAGATGCCTACGAAAGATCGACAAGGGTTAAGGCGATGGGGAGAGCGAGGATGGCTGCAGGAGTCCTCGCAAGGTGGGGATGCCGGAGGCAGGAGGGATGGAGCCACCTCCAAGATGCAGGACCAGGGCGATTCCCGCAGGGATGGAGTTTGCTGCCTCCGTCCAGGGAGGCTCCGCCAGCCCGAGGGGCAGGTTTCAGCTCCTCCATCTGAGCCTCCACCATGGTTTTTTTTTGGCAGCATTGACAGCTCTCTGCAAAATCATGCCAGGAGCTGCTCGGCAGCACCTCCCTCGCTCCTGGCAGCTCCCGCCTACCTACAAGCTGTCTCCTCTGCCGGCCCCGGCCCCCACGGCCCCCCACG
>WEKW01012808.1:163-12440 GCA_013389905.1 Sula dactylatra
TATGATTTGGTCAGTCCCAGTATGAAATAGTTGTGGGTGTTCTTTGGCACCTTTATAAGGAAGTTCTAGGCATTTGTGGCTCTAGAATTTACTATCTAAAACCTACCCTTTTCCCCTGGGCTTCAGTATAGCAGCCTGTTTTCTGTCACTCATCCAAAGAAAGTAAAATCTTGTTTCTGCATTCCCCTTATCTTGGGGTCCTGTGGGTCGCAAATCCTAAAGAAAAGCATTATCTTCAAGTCTACAGCTTCTCCTTTGTTCCTGCATCAACCCTCAACCATGAATGTAAAACTCATAGTATAGAAATGAGGGAAGCAATGAGAAAACCTTACCATGATCATTGTGGTTAAGGCTGGGAATTCTAATTTGTGTTTCATGGGGCATATGTTTTCTTAAATATTTGAAGATATGCAAACACATTAAACTACTCTCTTTGTATGAATTATTTTCTTTTAAAAAAGAGATCCACATTTAAGAAAAGAATCCCTTCAGCAAATATCATAGTTTTTGGCTAGCTTCAAGTAACAGCTATTTCCTTTATTTCTAATTATTATTCATTCATTGCTTACAGTAACATCACAAATCACATTCTTTTCTGATGATTCTCTTCTTGTTTCTGCAGATCACCTTTGGATCAATCTTCCTTGGAAATGTTCCTGTTCATGAAGAGGTTCATCAATGTACTGGGCAGATACAAGGCTATAAAGGATGCATTAGGGATTTTCAAATTAACAACAAAGAGTTGTTCATCATAGATGAGGCTCTTGGAGGGAGGAATATTGAGAACTGTAATGTTCCGATATGTGATTATCATCCATGTCGCAATGGTGGGACCTGCACTAGGTAAGGGTTACCTCTTTAATCATTCTATCATCTCTTTATACTCTGTGGCTAGTAGGTGCATCCTTAATGAGAAATTACTCTAATTTTCTGTGTAGTAATCACCACTCTTTTGTTGTGATAATATTGAATAGAAAATGTGACACCTTCATGCCTAAACAGAGAGATTTTATACCTTATTTGCTTACATGAAAAGAGATATAAAATGTAATTACATTGCCCACACTGCACACATATTGGGTTGCTGCCAGAATTCCTTTGCGATCAACTAGATTAGTTCCCCTACAAGGCTCAGTGACTAAATCAGACTCTTTGTACAGATAGTTTGGACAGAAACACATACGGTCTCATTCTTCTGTCTTACAACTCCTTATCTTACTAGGCCTTGTAAGCACACCCATCTTTATGGTGTGCTTCTCAGTACACAGCACAGGCCTTCATCATCATCTATGAAAACAGTAACAGTTAAGTCAGCACCTTCAGCATGTGTGAAGAAGTATTGTCAAAGAACCTTTGAAAGTTAAAGTGCATCATGCTGAAAGAGGAAATGAGGTTCAAAAGAGACATGGGCTAAAAGCACAGGGGATGACGGTTCAGTTGAATGATGGTTCAATTGGAGTACAATAACTGTTTAAGCCATAGTACCTTGATCATTGTCTAAGGCACTCAGCGTTTAGGAACCACATTTCTGTTTAAAATTGATAGAACTTGTGAAGTAGCTGCCATGTCTATTTTAAAAATTGCACTTCATCTTCAAGGCAAATGCTGAACAGAACATAGTCTAAAGTCCTTTCAAAGCTCCGGAAGTATGTTTCTTAGGTTGAGAAGACCTTGAAACAAAGTTTTCAGGTGCCTCTCTGCCTCTTTTGATTGATGTAAGCACACAAAGAACACCAAACAGGTTTTTGATCTCTAAGCCTTGTTTGACTAGAGCACAAATGAGAACAAGGCAACTTTATGAAAACATACACAATTTTCCTACCGGACTGGTGAAACTGAGTGCATACTTAGGAGTAATGAGTCTGGTTTTCTTCTGTTGTTCCTTGCTATATCTCTGTCCTTCTACCAATTGGCCTGTCATCTACCACTATAGAATACTTGGGTCCTGAATAATTCATGCCCATTGGATTTGTTTCTTGCCTTTCTGCTTCCCAGCTGCTGGCCTCAGCCCATTTCAGAAACGCTTTTGTTCTGAAACGGGCCACTGCTCTTCTGTCCGGAGGAGTCATGGAATTATGTGCATGTGCAAACCAGGGATAAGCAGCTCTACAGAAGCAGGATTTTCATGGTTTTCTACAGAAGACAACTGATTTTCAGGGATCACGTCCAAGCCCAAGAATGATCCATTCCAATAAGCAGGAAATCAAGTGGCAGGAAGCCTGCATGGATGAACAAGATGCTCCTGACAAAACTCAAACATCAATAGGAAGCATAGAAGAGGTAGAAGCGTGGCCAGGTGACCTAGGAGGAATATAGAGAAAAAGTCCAAATATGCAGATATGGAGCTAGGAAAGCCAAAGTCCATCTGGAGACTAATCTGGCAGGGGACATGCAGGGTAAAAGCAAATGCTTCTACAAGTATTTCAGTAGCAAAAGGAAGACTTGAGAAAATGTGGTTTTGCTGCTGAATGGTGCAGGTGTTCTGGTAAAAAAGGATCCAGAAAAGACTGAAATACTCAGTGCCTTCTTTGCCTCAGTCTTTATTGATAAGACTGACCTTCGGGAATCCTATTCCTCTCAGACCTGTGGGAGACAGTCTGGAGCAAGGAAGACTTACCCTTGGTGGAGGATGATCAGATTAGGGAACATTTAAACCAAGTGAACACGTGTAAGTCCATGGGACCGGATGGGATTCACACATGAGTGCTGAGGGAGGTATCTGATGTGATAGCAAGATCAATCCTGATAATCTCTGAAAGATCAAGGTGATTGGGAGAGGTTCCTGAGGACTAGATTACCTTCAAGAAGGAGGATCTGAGGAACTACAGGATGGTTAGCCTCACCTTGATCTGTGGGAAGTTGATGGAGCAAATTGTCCTGGAAACTGTTTCCAAACACAAGAAGGAAAAGAAAGTGGTTGGGAGTGGTCACCATGGATTTATGAACGGAAAATTGTGCTTAACCAAACTGGCAGTCTTCCACAATGAGATGACTGGCTTGATGGATGAGTGGAGAGCACTGATTGTTGTTTACTCAACTTTAGTCAGGCTTCAACACTGCCTCCCATAATGTCTTTAGTGACAAACTGATTAAGTACTGGCTAGGTAAGTGCACAGCGAGGTGAACTGAAAACTGGCTGAAGGGCAGGCTCAAAAAGCACAAAGGATCAGTGACCCAGATTCCAGATGAAGGCTGATCACTGGCAGAGTACCCCAAGTCTCAATACTGGATCCAATACTGTTACCTTCATTAGTGACCTAGAAGGTAGGACAGGGTGCACCCCAGAAACAAGGTTTAAATACAAAGCAAGGAGGAGTGATTGGTGCACCAGATGGATCTGCTGCCATTTAGAGGGACCTCAACAGGCTGGAGAAATGAGCCAACAGTAATCTTATATTGTTCAACAAAGGGAAATGCAAAGTCTTGTACCTTGGGTGGAATAACCCCAGGCACCAGTACAGATTGGGGACTGACTGGCTGGAAAGCAGCTTTGCAGAAAAAGACCTGCCAGTTCTGGTGGACAACTAGTTGACCCATGGGTCAGCAATGTTGCCTAGTGACAAAGCCAAGAACATCCTGAGCTGCATTAGAAACAGATAGTGGGTCAAGGGAGGTCATTCTTTCCCTCTCTTCTCACCTGGTTTGCTGGTTTTCGTATGTATGTACATACATTCTTCGGTCAGTCCACAAACTGCCCATATTCAGTAAGTTTCACCTTGTTCGGAAACTCTAGATGCCATGTTTCACATCCAAGTTCTGCAGCTCTTATTTCATAGTGTTCACTTGGATGAACAGAATTTGCTTTTTCAGAGGCTAATCATTCCTCTTAGCTGTCAAGATTGCCAACAAAAACTGTCACAACAGATTATCTCTCAGGATTTGGAGGTCTCACTTGGATAGGTTACTAGGTAGTGGTCTTTCAAGGAGCAATTCCTGCGTCTCAAAGTTCTGAAGCTTCATTTTGTCCACAGTATCTGCAGCAATGTCTTTCCTGGAGAGTTAAACATAAATGTGAGAACAGACTGCTCCATCAATGTATAACTTATAATCAACAAAATCACTTCTGCTTTGCTGTGAAGTGTGACAGATCTAAAAGATTAACTTGTTGACAGGTCATCTACCTATCTGCACCAATTTCTTTGTAGACAATGTAAACAGGGATGTAAATTTGCCCGTGCTATCAACCACTTTTCAGGACTACTAGCAGGTGTTTTACACAGACTCTGGCTAACAGAATGCCAGGGACAGAAACCCCTTTGGGGAATGCTTCAGTTTGCTATATACCAATTCCATTTTCCACAGGTTTGAGCAGATTGGGGAGATATAGGAAAACAATGACTTGTATACCCCCTGATCAGCCTTGGCAGCTCTGGCTGCAAAGCCTCCTTCATCTGGACCTGAACACTCCATAGAGTTTGTTCCTCTGAATCTGTTGTCTTAAGACCTAAGCCCAGTGCTTCAGTCGGTGAAAGGAATGGTGAAAGATTCTGTGCTAGACTCTTCCTGTGCTTCTTTCCAGACAGTGCCTGCTAATACTAGGAACCTATTTAGTAAATGTGCATACTGTAGTAAACTCTGTTCAGTAAATGGACCAATTTTAAGTGTGTTGGACTTGTTGTCACCTTCTTCCTTCAGTGCTTTGGTTACAAACATCCTTTGGTACCTCTTGTAGCTGAAAGATATGAGTTTCTCCCCTCGATCCACTTTAATTTATTAGTGGCTGTATTCTAGCAACTATTTGATTAATTACTTGGTCATCAACCTGTCGCATCAGCTTGGTTCACATCATGTCATGTGTGGAGCAGGAGATCTGAAAAACCAGAGGTGGACATTTTGTGTTTATTTTATGGGGAAAAATTCCAGGCTTTAGTCCCAGTGTTCAAGTGGTGCATGTGGACTATACAACTGTGTTATCTTCAGATAATGAGTTTATATTCATGAGACTGCAGCCAATGAGAGCCATAAATAATCTATAGTGTTAAAAATATTCCCATCTACACCATTAATTGTCCATTTCCATATGGAGTTTGATGATTCATATAAAACTATTATTGACTTGTTTAAGATTTTTGCCAGTTGTTTCAATTACGCTGTTTAGTGGCAAAAAAAAAGATTTTTCATGGCATGTTATTCTTCAGCTGTTTGCCAACCAATTAGAGCTTTTGCTTCTGAAAGGCCATGAAGTATTACATAGTAAATATGTCAGCCATGTTTTACAATGAACGCTGGAGCTTGTCGACACATACTGCTGGGCATAGACAGGTGTGTTTCATAAAAAAACATTTTCTGACAAAAAAAATGTTTTCTTTGTATTTTTGGTAGCAAGAGACAGGGATTCGTATGTGCCTAGTTTTCAGATACAAAATTTCAGGATGCAGCAGGGGCCAGTGGCTCCCCGTGGTCTGGTCACTGGTTGCATCAGGTGCTCCCCAGGGGTCTGGCAGGTCAGGGCCCAGCAGCCAGGGCCCTGTCTCTTGCTACCAAAAATACAAAGAAAACATTTTTTTGTCAAATAAATTTCTTCTGCATAATTATTGCAATAGGGTGAACACTACAATAGTAATTTTGTACTCTGATGATGAGAAAAGGCAAGTAACTGTCTTTTAAGAATGACTGTAAAAAATGTTGTTTTATGAAACACGCCTGTCTATGCCCAGCAGTATGTGTTGATAAGCATCAGCGTTCATTGTAAACCATGGCTGACATATTTACTATGTAATACTTCATGGCTTTTCAGAAGCAAAATCTCTAATTAGTTGCCAAGCACCTGAAGAATAACATGCCATGAAAAATCTTTTTTTTGCCACTCCATCCAGGAGCAGGGCTGCAGGGGGCACCAGGACAGCCCCAGCCCTGGGCATCGGGCATCTCCCTGGGGATAACGACAGGCTGAGGCTGGGCTGGGACATCAGTCCACTGGTGGGGATCAGGATCAAGCCCAGTGCGGGGAACCAGGGTCAGATGCAGCCCTGAGATGCCTAGGCAGGGCCATAGTAATGGGGATGTGCTGCACAATCATCATTTTAGTGTGAAACTGCTGAATGTATCATACTGTGGAACTGGAAATCTCTAGTTATCTTCATTTCTTTTTAAGTTAAGCTCCACTCCACTTTCATTAATAAAATCCCTGTTACCTAGGTTCCATTTATATTTTGACTAAAATATCTGTCTGTGTATCGGTATTGTGGTTTAACCCCAGCCAGTAACTAAGCACCACGCAGCCACTTGCTCACTCCACCCCGGTGGGATGGGCGAGAGAATTGGAAGAATAACAGTGAGAAAACTCGTGGGTTGAAATAAAGACAGTTTAATAGGTAAAATGAAAGCTGCACACAAGCAAAGCAAAACAAGGGATTCATTCCCTACTTTTCATCGGCAGGCAGGTGTTCAGCCATCTCCAGGAAAGCAGGGATCCATCACACATAACGGTTACTTGGGAAGACAAATGCCATCACTCCAAACGTCCCCACTTCCTCCTTCTTCCCCCAGCTTTTTATTGCTGAGCATGATGTCATATGGTATAGAATATCCCTTTGGTCAGTTGGGGTCAGCTGTCCCAGCTGTGTCCCCTCCCAACTTCTTGTGCACCCCCAGCCTACTTGCTGGTGTGGTGGTGTGAGAGGCAGAAAAGGCCTTGACTCTGTGCAAGCACTGCTCAGCAACAGCTAAAATATCTCTGTGTTATCAACACTGTTTCCAGCACAAATCCAAAACATAGCCCCACACTAGCTACTACAAAGAAAATTAACTCTGTCCCAGCCAAAACCAACACAATAGGACAAAAGTCATTCTGTTTCAAGACTATTTGAACATGTGCTGTATCAGATGAGTGATTGAGTTAAAATCCGAATTTCTAATTCTTTATATAGCCATTATTTTATTAGTTTTTAAAACCAAAGTACTCCCTTCCCTATGTAAATTCTCTATTGCTTTTAGAAGTACTTCTGCAAGTTCAGTAGCTCATTTACTGCACTTTAAATCCATGCTAATGTAGAATTCCAGGAACTGTTTAATTTCAGAAGAAAAAAATTACAGCTATTCAGTAAATTTAGGGTTTGAGTTTCATATAGTTCTATGACTAACTTTGTGAATTCAAAGCTCATTGGATTTGAAAGTATGTGTTTGAAAATGGCATGGAAAGATTAACCTAGGAAGCTCTTAATGTTCTCTGTGGCCCCCTGATCATATGAGCCAGATGTTGCAAACAAAGCTTAGTGTTAATTAAGAAGACACATCTGTGTGTGGGAAACAAACTTATAAAATTACTTCATCAATGATTTCACAATTATGTCAGCCACTACACTACTAGTAGTTGATTAATGTATTTGTTTTAAATTGTATAAAGACTCAAGAAAATGTAAACACAGACAAGCTTAACTTTCATAGTGAAGAGTAAAATCTCAAAGTTAATTGCCCCACAACAATCATGTTTCCAGTGTCTCAGACTATTCTCACAGTCATTATTCTTACTGTTGGTGTTCCCCATGTATTGGTGCAGCAGATGGGTCCATTAGTGTTAATCAATTAACCAAGACTGAAAAATCAAACTCAATTAGCAATAAATTTCAATAGAGAGACACTTATCTTCAGATTTCAACTGCCATGAATTCTGCAATCACCAAAAATACACAAGGAATGCAATTTTTCAGTTTTCATCCCCTGTTAATGTAAGAAATACCTTCCTAGATATGTAGGTACCTCTCCTTCGGAAAGCACCTTTTAAGCTATAAATAAGAAAAGCCATATTTTAAATCATATTTCAGAAACTGTCTGTTTTCTGCATGCTGGGGCATCATGCAAGTCTTCTTAAGCCTTAAATAACTGATCAACAAATGAAAAATTCCATCAAAACTGTTTCCTAAAGTCCATCTGATAAGGTTTTGAATGCCTTTTTTTTAAAGTTACAAAATCCATTCTAGGTTAGCTTTCTTGTAAGTTAAAGGAAATTTTATAGTTGAACTTGGTTAAGTGATAGAATTCCATATGTTGCAGATACTGAGGAGACCAGGTGAAGTGACTTAACAAATTTTGTGTTCTCTATTTAATATATAACCACAATGTTAATTAAACAGTAGAAGAAGTCATTATGACTATGACTGGTTTTAGAAAAAAAGAAGGGGCTCAAACTGTAGATTTTGCAGACACTAAAATGTTCTTTTCGACATTTTCTTACATCTCACTTTCCATTTAAAATGGTAGTCATGCTGAACCTTTCCCAGATCGTGTGCCAGAAATACTTCTTCTGGTTCCTTGTGCCCATAAGCCAAAAATGCATATTGTGTCAGGTTTTGGCTGAAGGTATTCATCTAAGAATAGGCTTTTATACCCTTACTAATGCTTTTCTCACATTTCTAGCACAGAGCTGCAGTTTGCTTCCAGCTCGCAAAATCTGATTTGTGTGTTTGTTGAACTAGAGATAAAATCATTACACGAGAATGAATAAGTGCCCATATTCAAACCAAGCAGTACTGAAGCACCTCCCAAAACTGCCCACAGCATTGCAAGCAAAATTTTTAGAATTGCTAATGGATCTCCTATCACTGCTTTAGTTGTAGGTGTTTCTGGGTAAGAAAGGAATCAGCTACTCAGAAATAGCAGAACTGATCATATATCAGGATCTTTTTATAGATATGTATTATAGACTAGGAGACTCAGGCCAACACATTATCTAGAACATCCATTTGTTGGGTTTTTTTACAAATCTAAACCCTACTTAACTTCACTAAGATCCATATCAAGTCCAGAATTAATGTTTTAGGTTCCACTGTATTCAACTCTTGCAGAAAGATAAAACAAACAAAGGGATTAAACTTCATTTTAGTTGATTTGCAAGGGAAGAACACTTCCTGCTGGGACATGTGTATTCTCACAGCTTTTCAGAATTTGCACCATATGCACTTATGTAATACTGATTTGTATGAAGAAGATAACCTGCTTCCTTTTAAAGGGCTGATTTTTGGGCAGATCTGTCAATACTAAAGATGTTTACATGTTTTACAACTCTAGAAACTGCTGGTATTATTATTATTATGGTTCATGCTTTCACACCATTATTTAAGAAGACTAGTTTGGAGGCTTGCATTTTTGGGATCCTGTACTTTTAATGGGATTAGGTAGCTAGTATAGCTGGAGTTTGGTACTTATGAAAGTGATTCACATTTGGAAATCCATTGTTTTTTCTAATGCTTACTTCAGATTGGGCTATGGTGAAGAAAATAACTCATTTACACTTACTTCCAAACTTTTCTTCTTCTGGCAGAGAGATTGTTCATTGTTTCAGGTTCTACATGATCTTAGGAAAAAATAATGCTATTCTTCCTAAGAAAAATCTTTCACATCCTTTTGAGGAATATGAAAAATAATGCCATTGAGCTTCTCAGAATGACCAAAATCCTGTTGGACATATACTTGTTACAACATATTTTCACAGGGAAGTCAAGTAAGCAAAAGAGAAAATTTCAACTCCAATTTTCCTAACACTAGGTATTAACAGATAGAGAATATCACAGAATCACAGAGTGGTAGGACTTGGAAGGGACCTCTGGAGATCATCTCATCCAACCTCCCTGCTTGAGCAGGTACACCAGGATCAGGGTGCACAGGATCGCGTCCAGGCGGGTTTTGAATATATCCAGGGAAAGAGACTCCACAACCTCTCTGGGCAGCCTGTCCCACTGCTCTGTCACCCTCACAGTAAAGAAATTTCTCCTCATATTCTGGTGGAACTTCCTATGTTTGAGTTTGTGCCAATTGCCCCTTGTCCTGTCATTGAGCACCACTGAAAAGAATCTGTCCCCATCCTCTTGACACCCACCCTTCAGATATGTATAAGCATTCATTTAGCCAGGTTGATCTTTCTGGTAAAAAGAACTGCATTTGACTTAAGCCCCATATAAAAACTCTGCACACTTTTTTCTGAACTAAATCTGCATTTCTCCCACTTTAGTTTTCCTTAAAGGAAAATAGAAAACTGAAATTTTTACCCCAGCTTCTTGCCCTTGAAGTTTAGCTAGTAAATTGCTCTAATCCACAATTGTGTTAGGATATCTATTTCAAGACTGAATTAGTTGATGTAGGTGTGTCTCACTCTTGGCATCAGAAACAGATTCCCATTTTATCGTACTTTATTTCTTAGGCATTATATTCGTCAGATAGTATGGAGAAGACATTTGACAAAGAAATAAAGGCTGAGTTCTACTAAGCTGGCAGTGTTAGGAGATGATGTTTTAAATTTCAAACAAAACATCTGTAAACCCCAGGAAATTTTGCAATGATAATATATGAGGAAATAGCAGAATACAAACTCATAAGTATTATTGGATAAACTCGTGCTTGATTGTTGTTCTTTTTAATTAAGCATTTAAAATACTCAACTTCTTTACCAATGATTAAAATGTGGTAGACTCTTCAGAATTTATTTGCTTCAGAATGTCATTTTACTATGGTAGTATTGTTGAAATAACAAATTCTGGCAATTGAAAAGTAATCCCAGCAAACAAGTTAGAAAAACTGATGTTCAAAGAGTAACCCTTTCTCTCTTTTTCATTTAGGCAGTATAATGGTGGCTCTATTAAAAATGTCTGTGGAAAAATCAGTTTTTTATGTTCTCAGATCCACAGATAATATTCTATTAGTGTGAAGAGTAACATGCTGAAAACAGACCATGCAGGAAAATCAAGGATTGAAATATAAATAGGACTTCAAATTCCTGACTGTTTAGATAATGTGCAAGCTGTGCACAAAATTTGTTAAACATGATGTTTATACATCATCTCAATTTAATTATATTTAAATCAGAGAAGCTGCCATGGCTAAACTTTTAATGTGGGTATTGAAATACTGGTAGTGCCATTTTAATACTAGTCATCTTAGAATGTTTTGACTCAATTCCCAGAAATACTATGTAACATTATTTTTGAGAATTACAGCACAACTAAATCTGCATTTCTGATAGCTGTGATTCCAGAAGGTCTGTCTTATTTGGAGTAGCTTTAAAACACAACATACCAGCAAAAGGAATTGAATACTATCTTTTTCCAAAGCCAGTGAGATGTTTAAGTGTATATAGAAGTAGTGCATGGATTCTTAATAACAATTTCACTCTGCTATAAATCCTAACAAATAGTATAGCTGGTACTGTTTGTTGTTATAAGCTGTATCACATGTACTATGTGTATGAAAAATGATAAATGTGCCATATTCTTTGTACTAATGGTTTTCCAAAATTTTACAGAGATAATTCTTTCAGTGAAATGTATAAGTTTTCCATAAGGACCCATTGTATGCTCTAGCTGTTTACTGTAAGTTATCACAATAAAATTACAAGACTGATACTGCAGAAGATGAATAATGCACTATCTGTAATATATGTTAGAACATTTATTCCTTTGCTGCTAACCTAACATATATACCTACCTACTAGTGATAGATTTCTCACTTCAGGAAATGAAAATTACATAAGGGAGAAAAAAATTATAAACTTTCTGTCCTGACTAGTGTGGTTGACTGGAGATTGAATGGGTGAGAACATCATTGTTCTGAGTCCCTGCTTTGGGAAGCTTATCACTGAATGGAAGAGTGACATTTATCTGAGGCCACATAACAGAACAGATTTTGATTACGGTTTAGAGAAACCTTCTTCACCTTTGGTATCTTGTTGAATTCGAGAACATGCTGAGTATTCAAACAGAATTTGGGAAGTCTGAATATGAGGTATCATCTTGATACAGAAGGTTACCGTGTCACCAAATTTGGTTTTGTTACTTTATTTCTTTCTCAGTAACAGCAGTTATTTAAGTTTGCTTTTTTTAGAAAGATAGGAAATGGGATTTATTTACCAGTAACCCTTGTTTTTTTGATTTAGTAAAACCAGCCAACTTTGTGATCATGTGTACACATAAATACAGAGAGTGGTACCCACATAGTCATAGGATTTTCATGCTGTGTGTGCATACATATAATGCATTTCGATTAGGCTTCTTTTAGCTAGACAAACCTGGCTAAAAGGTAGCTTTTAGGGAGGAGGAAGAAATAGAGGAGGCATTCTACCTGTACCCAGAGTATCTGCAGGTGTCCAGCTGACTAGTCAAAGGCAAAGGTGACCTCACTAGTCCCTTAATTTTTCTCACTGCCTGTTGTTATAGGTCAATACATGCGGTGCTTGTATACTCTTCCCCACAACTGGCTCCAGTTATTTCAGATTAAGTATCAGCCTTGCACATTGTAAAGGAGGGAATGGGATTTTTTACTAGGGAAGACCTGCTGAAGTTGTATATTA
>WEKW01012809.1:0-17776 GCA_013389905.1 Sula dactylatra
CAAGATTCAGAAATTATACAGAAATCACATTCACAAAAGAGAAAACTCACATACATACATCCTAAACCCATCACATTGTGAAAAACAGAAGAAAAATGTGTTATTGTACTTGGATCACCTAGTGTGGGGTTTCATTCAAACACAACTAATCATCTATGAAATGAAATAAAAAAGCTGATTCTTGATGCTCAGGACTGTTTTTAAAAAAACAGTGCATTATAATCAGGATTTGTTGTACTGAAATTCAGCTTTAGCTGGAATAGGCTTTCATAATTTTCCTGTGTTCATNGCGGCTCAGGATATGCATGCCTAATTACATGTAAAAAGTTAGTAAAATAGTATGTAAAATGTTACTAAAATAGTGCTGAGCTGAAATGAGCATAAAAAAAAAGGGAAATTGGCAAATGCAATCACTCTTCATGAAAGATGTAAGAGGAAGCTGTACTCAGCACAATAGCACAAAGGGACCATTTCTCTCAAAACCTTGTTCATCCTCTGCGACAGCTTTCACAAAGGGATACAGAATATTTACAGACGGCTAATGGAAGTGGTCAAGCATACAAGATTTTCTGTTTCCAAGGAAGCAGCCCATAAAGAGGTCTGCCCACATCCCTGGCATGAAGATAAGCAGACCAGATAAAAGACTCTAAATGTAATGTTTGGACACTTCAGCTATCAGATGTACATGTAGAAATGCAAATCTACATACATGTATGCACGCACACAGACAGCATTACTGTCCAGAGGCAACGATGAAGAAATACATTCCATTGCTATAGCAGGATAGGTTTTCAGGAGTTATTATCTATGACAAAATTGAGCCCATTAGCAAGGGCTAAAACATCCTAACTTGCCACATTACCAAGGCTTGCTTCTAGAAGTAGCTCCAATTTCCTTGCTTGTGAGAGCTGTGTCACTCAGGTCTACTGAGTCTACTGAACTCTAGCCCTCAGCTGACTTTCTTCTGGCCTTTTATTCTGGTTTTGGTACAGTCTACACTTCTGTTGGTGCTCTCCAGCATAAGATTTTTGAAGATGTTGGCAGAGCTGATGTTTATATCTAACAAGCGGTGATTCCCCTCTTTCTTCCCAGTTTTGCAGCTGTAGCACTGGCCACTTGGAAATTGCATTTCATGTTCTTCCAGGTTCATTGCCCATTAGCACAACCAAATGAGTCCTGAAAGCAAACCTAACGCACTCCTCAGAAGACTGACACCATGCAGTGTAACTGGTTGGAACAGTGAATTCAACCTTATCATGCAGATGTGGTACAGTTGGGGGAATTTTAAGAGAAGAAACCTTTGTCCCCTTCTCTGTTACATATATGGCCATGCTAGAAGTGTGCTGCCGTTGTAACCAATCTGCTTGAGTTCACAGCAAAATTTAAATGCAGACTTTGAATGCTAAAGCTGCTCACTTTTCCTGAACGCACTACAGTTCATTAGCTGGGAGCATCAAGAAGCTCATAAACATACTGTGTGGATGAACCACCTAACAAAAATGCAAAGCCTAACTGTTAGTGTGAGATACTAATTTGCTGGGAAAAACAAACATTGCAGTGTGATACCCTGCAACAGTGCTAAATAGAAAACTCTTTGAGCGCTTCTGACCAGTAATTTTCTCATTCTCTGTAAGGATGTTATCCATGATTTTCACAAAAATTGCAGAGCTTTAGATAATTTCTGCTTAAATGGGACTTTTGGGTTTTTTGCTTTCTCACAAGTTTCATTCTAGATAAATTATTGGGGAGGAATCATAAACACACACTGAACATAGTTTACACTTTTACAAGTCAGGGATAAAAAAGTCACTAAACTCTTAATACTCCTACCTAGTGAATGCTCTCCTAGGCAGACAGATGGATAGATAGATAGAAAGAAAGATTTCTTGATAGATTTAGGCTAATAATAAATTAAACAGATTGTATATTTTAAAATTTAAGTGCAGGTGAAACAAAATTGTTTGAAATATGGTATATTCCAAGTTCCTCATAAAGTATAAGCAAGAGATTTTCAGTCTGTAAAATAGGCCTTGTGGTTCTACACTCTTGAAGGAAAATTATTAAATAAAGGTGTGAGATTCAGGAGAATTGATTTTTAAAAACTGTACAAAGGACCCAGATTATGTGTAAATCACCTGAAAACACAGAGCACTACAGCTGATGTCAGCCATCTCTTTCATATTCAGAATCATTAATCTCTTGGACATGACAAATCTTTTTAGCAGAAAGGAATAAATTTGAGATAATAAGTTTTAAAGTAATGAATAACTCTTGCCTACGAAGTGCTTTAATGACTCTCCTTGTAAGAATTCAGATTTTATTATTAACTCTACAGCATGGCAGCAGGCTGAAGGGATACAGTTACAAATCAATTTCACTGCTCTTTCGTAATGAGTCACTAATTGACCTCAACTTCTGATGGAGTCACATATTTCCTCCCATACTTTATTTTAATGATGTGTATATCAAGGATTTAGCGACTGGTCATAAAGGAATTTCTTTTAGCACTGTGTTACCTTGTATAGGCTTTTAATGGCAGAAATATAAATCATTTTGAAAGCATTAACTTTAATGGTTGGGATGTATTTTTGAAACACTTTTATAGTTAAGTCGATCATAATTTTGTTAAAATATGTGCTTGATTTATCTACTTTAAAACATGAAAGAATTATAGTGAAGAAAGAATATTCAGATTCTCCATATAACACTAATGATTACGGGGGTAAAATATTTTACTTAGCTTTCATGGGATCTTAAAGAGAAATGACATTAGAATTAAAAAATGGCTTTGGTAAAACACTGTTTACTACATCCCGTGTAATTACGAAGTACATCCTTGCAAAGTTTCAAGGTATTTGAGTAATGAATAAACAAAATATATTTTTAAAATTCCATTGGATTTTTTTCTGGTTTTTATCTGCCAGAAGTTCAAACATTTTTCCACATGTCACTGGATGTTTGGCACACTATAAACTGAAAATATATGACCTTTCTTAAACCACAGAAAATCTAACACAAATCCAGATGTTTTAAATAAAATTATTGTAGCAGTCATGTCTCTGTTTAGAAGGCAAAAGAGTCAATATTTGAAAGACAGAAGCTTTCAGAAGTCATTTGAGTGCATGTATTCAGTTTAGATGTCATTTTGGGCATGAATTACAACAGAGAAGGAGAGGATGATGTGGGTGGAGAAGGGTAAGGAGGCTGCACTTCCATTTGCTTATCTGGCCAAGTCTTGTGCCTGGTGACCATGGACCCTTAGGTCTGGGGCCATCAGGAGGAGACATCCATTAGTGTGTGTCTACCAGTGAATATATTGTTATGCTGGAGCACATGTGGTGCCACTGAAGTACTGGTTTCTGTTTGTGGTGGTCTGTGTGGCTGTATAATGTGTGTGTGTGTGTGTGTACTGGGGACATCTGCTCAGCCCTGCTGCTGGCTCGACCTGGGGACACAGCACCAGCGGGGCTTTAGGGGACTGGTACAGAAGGAACAGCCAAGGTCTGCAGAGGACCAGGAGGAGGAATTGCCTGGATGCTGAAGTGCACCAACTTCAGATTCCCTTAGCAGAGAGTACAGCTGAAGCGTGTGTTATGAGACCAGAGCTAAAGTCTTGCAAGAAGTTATTTGCCTGCACTTGCTATTTGTTGTGTCACGTAAAGAAAGCAAGAAAAGCAAAATTACACTAAATACTCACATTCAAGCCTAACTTCTGAACACATATGAAATACTCTAATTCAGCCATGAACTTCCAGAGGTGATCATTTTTAACTTCTATTGCTAGGAAAGACCAATTCTATGGATCATAACAATTTCAATCCTATGTTGCATGAAGTCAGACATATAATGATATATTTTAACCATCAAGTCTATGCAATTATTATTGCAACTCTGTTGTTTTGACTATGTAAGTGTAATGAGGAATAACCAATTCCTAAAAAGAGGGGGGGGAAAAAACCCAACACACCGCAAACACCTCCAAAGCCAAATGCAAATATAACTGCCACCTTTAGAAAACAATATTAACCCCTTCAACATCCTATCATCTCATAGCGACACCAAAGCATATCTTAATATTATCCAGATAAACAGAACTGTATTTGCTCACATAACAATTCAGAGAACCGTCCTTTTGTTGTCTTTACTTGCCACAATACTTTCATTATGTTTTTTCTGTGTTTGTCCACCATGTTTTAACTCTGATTTCAGTAATGGCAGTAAACAGCGGGGAAGGAAGTAAATCAGATTCATTTCTTCATCTGTGAAGTACGTAATATTGCTGTGTTTATTGGTACAAGCTGTGTTTATTGGTAAAGCTGCCTGTCCTTTTCTAAAAAATAAAAATAAAAAAAAAATGTAGCAGTACCTAATAGACTGGGAGACAGTTCAGTCTTGACTGTCATACAGACAGATTTAACATGCAGTACCTTAGTGAAAAATGAGAAAGTTTAATGTAAAGAAAAAGAAAGAACAAGAAAGATATATAAAGCACTTACTATTTGTGCCAGAACTTCCAGCCCTAATTTTATACAAGTTGGTGTGAAATAATGCAACAGCAGCAGCAGAGGAACATGGGGAAAAGCTAAGAATTGCCACTGGAGAAAAGGAAGAAAGACATATGAAAGCTCTTTGACTTTAAAGAATCCTGTGAGAGTAAAAACATACTTGCTAGGCATTATTGGGCCAGTTTTCTCAAGTGTAGTAAACCTCTTCTCACTTTTTCTTATGACACTGTGTCAAAGGGTACCCCTTCTCATACTGCTGGAAAAGCAGGAAAAAATACAATCATGGCTCTGTTACCTTACACTGATGTTTGGCAATGTGAAGGAACAGTCACAATTTAACCTGATACAAGCAAACGAATGTCAAGAACTGGCCTGTACTGAATCTTGCAATCATGTTTTGGCTAAGATATTTAAATTCTTAAATGGAATTTGTATTTGCTCCTAGCTGTATTAAACTCCAGCTTAGATCTGTCGTTGAACAATATGCACCATTAAAAAACATAAAAACATGCCAAGCTTTTCTCGGGTTGCAACCAGCCTGGAGCAACCACTTATGTTCTGTCATCACTGGAATTTAAAATGCTTTTGACATGTCACGTCTCTACTGAAAGCTGTAGTGCAATCAAACCCTAATTGTGAAGAAAAGCAGGTCCAAAGTGCGCCATTTCACAGCTTTAAGTATCTTCTGAAGATGACTCAAGGGCCTACAATTAACCTGAGGTGCAGTCAGGTGAGGCTGATCTTTAGGTAACTTCTGTCATTTATATATTCATGTACAAACATCTACATATCTACATCACTAAATGCTCTTCATGTTGCTTTTTCTTCTGTAGAGACAAACTCTTTGTTTTCCTTTTTTTTTTCTGTATTACCTTGCCCATATAAAGAAAAAGAAAATAGGGTGTTTGAACAACACTTTCATATACATATCACATATAAATACGTGTGCGTGTGCACATGTGTTCAAAAAAATCGAGTGGGGCACACCTTGTCTGAGGCCTTCCTGGGCACTACATCTTTAACACGAATATAGGGTGTATTATGCAAAAAGCTTTAGTTTGCTTTTGCTCCACACTCCATTTTTCTTCCTTGTATATTAAAAATGTATTAAGATGTTTAAACTGTAAAGTCAAATCACAGAAATAAAGTATAACATAAACTTCAGCTCAGCTTCCTTAAGTGTGTGCATTTGCATGGTCTCAAGTTACACATTCAGAGATTTATTACCCATAGGAGTCTGCCTCATTTAAATAACAGCCAGTTATTCCCAGTTTCTCTCTGTATCTCATTTTGTATATGTGCCAGACATTATTTAACACAAACAATTTAAATCTTGCAACAGTTCAGCATCATTAGTTTCTTAAAGGGTGCAGGGATGGATGACATGCAGGAGAAATTAATGGTATAGGTAGGGTGGTGCTAGAGGGGCCAAAGCGATGGAGAGGCAGAAGAGCACTGAGGGGTTCATGAGGGAGCATGAGGGATTTCATATGAATAGACTAGACTAGACTAGACTAGACTAGACTAGACTAGACTAGACTAGACTAGAATAGAATAGAATAGAATAGAATAGAATAGAATAGAATAGAATAGAATAGAATAGAATAGAATAGAATAGTTGGACGGGACATACAAGGATCATCTAGTCCAATCGCCTGACCACTTCAGGGCTGACCAAAAGTTAAAGCGAATTATTAAAATCCTAAAAACACTGGTGGAGAGGTGCATTATTTCCTCTGTGTTTGAAGATGACTTTGGACCCTTGAAAGTTCATACACATTTCAGTGAAGCCATTTTCCCTTTAAGCAGTTTTAAACACACATACACACAAATGGATACTCACACAAAGTTGCAAAATACATTCTATGTGTTTATTTTAGGGTGTGATTTCAGAACTTGTGGATTTTGCAGACCTGACTCATGATTTTTGAGTACATGGAGGTTACTTGCTGTAAGGTATGTGCTTTCTGCTTCTGTCAGTTCAGGTGACAAATTGACATCAGCAGTTTCTGTAGCACTGGAATTGCCCATGACCAGAGTGCTTGGCACAAAACCCATATGTTCACTTAAACACCACTGTTCTCAAATATTTAAGGCTCATTAATATGAGCCAAAATAGTTATGTCAAGCACAGCTGAACATATTTAAATTAAGTAAAATGTGAGTTTATACCTATAAATTATAATCCCAAGTAAAATACTTTCTGGAGACCTTTTAATATTTTATTACTTAATTACATGAGGAATTAAATTATCTCTTTTTTTTTTTTTTTCCAAAATCCTATATTCCAAAATGAGGGTAATACAGTTTTCATCTTTTCTCTTGCTGTCCCTTTACTAAGGATTTACAACTATTTAGGGATCTTAGTTAGCACATTTGGGATTTTGGGGTGTGTGTGTGTTTGCTTGGTTTTTAATTTTGCTAATCCTCAGAGGTAGTATTTTTGTGGGATTTTTTTCCAGTGTCTTTCTATAGTACATTCTTTGATATACATGATGTCGGTGTCATCTGTATTTAAATAGAAGTGTTGCATAACTTTGATTTTTGCCCCAAAATCAAGGAAATATAATTTGACAAGGGAATATAAGATACAGGATTCCACAGCCTTGTAAAGTGTCTATAAGCATAGGAGGTGGGATTCATCTCAGTTTTAGACACCTGTGATATACCTCTTGAAGTCTTCCTTCATCATCAGGGCAGTGAAACAAGCACTAGTAGAGCGTGTTTCACCTGTTCTCTGCAGGCAACTACATTAGGATAAGCTGAAGCATGTCTTATGGAGCCTACTTCCCTCCACAGAAGAAGAGAGTCCTGGGAGACTGCCTGAGTTGTAGACATCTGCATTATGGTTAGATAAGATGAATTCCACCCAGCACCCCTAGAGTGCTTTTGAATCTTTCAGATTTCTTGTCTCTAAAAAAAAAAAATCCTTAATTTAAAAAAACAAAAACAACAACAACAAAAAAAAAAACCCACCACAAAACCACTGAGTTTCCCAGCTACAAACACTTGGGAAATTTTCCAGTGTAACTTCTAATTTTCAAGTGCAACCCATGTCATGAATTACAAATGAATTACCTCTCAGCGTGCACAGGAGCATTTTGGTTCGATTGATAATTCAACCTATATTTAAAAGGCAGTACTGGGTGTCTGGATCCACAGGAAGCTGCACTAACCATTAGAATTTCTCTTAAAGCCTCTGGCTCTGGTATTGATATGAACCTTGTGCTAGTGAACCATTCAGTTCAATAATTCAGTAACCTCATGCAAATTTATGCCCAGCTGGACTTCAGTTTGTGGAGTTACTGATTTGCATCAGCTTACAAGGGAGCTACCTGGTGTCCTGGTTCTCTGCAAAAAGCACTGCTTGATGCTACCAGAGAGGTGAGATCATCCTGTGGGGAAGGAAGGGGCAGCTCCATGAAGGTGCTCCGCTGGAGAGTTTTCTGATTCTTTTTGTAAGCCACACCACCAAAGACCACCCCCAGCTTATTTACTGAAGACACCATTCATTCATCTCTCCAAAACATTGCAATTGTTGGATGAAACACATGAAGGGGCTGGAGGGTGGTCAGGGCAGAGAAAGAAAGCACGCCTTCTCATTCATAGCCCCTGATCATGGTGCCTTGGCTGTATATCGACCATCTTGAAATCTCTTGAAAACATCCCTGGAAAAAAGCAAGGTATGAAGGCAATGCCTGCTTCCACAAATATTGCTTCAAGAACACATCCTGTGTAAGCAGACTTCAGACACAGATAAGCAATCCTACCTAGGTGAAGAAACTAAAATCTTCACACAAAAAAATAAATCCCTATAATCACACACTGACAGGATGAAAAATAAATCCAGTTCAGCTTTAAACATATTCTTTAGCTGTGCATCACTAAGAAATCTAGCTGCAGCATGTATGTTTAGGATTCTGCCAAATATTGGCCACAAGTGTTATAAAAATTTCCTATTTTAGCCAAACATGTCACAAGGAAAGGATGGCCTTGCATGTCAAGGGTACTGAAGACTATTTGATTCTACCTACAAAGAAACCCCTGGGCACTTTTTATGTCTACCTCTTCAGGTATGGTAGACATGCCTGGGAACATGCCTGGCACTGAGGCCAGCTGACACAGAGGACCCCAGATTTTACTGCACTGGTAAGATCTCAGCCTGCAGACAGACAGTCTGCACGGACAGTGCCTTCTGGGTAAGGTCCCTGGAAGGGTCCTGCTTCCAAACTTGCTTCCAAACTTGCTTCCAAATAGCTCAGGAGCTATTTAAGGGAGCACAAGTTGGCAAGGGCAAAAAGCCTGCCAGGAACTGCTTGAGCAATTTCGCAGTCCGCGCAGTCACATTCCAGTGCCTGGCAATGTTCTTTAGCACTGTTTAATTTACTGTCGTAGGTACAGCCAGACCATCTTTCATCCTAAAAGGTGAATCAATCTTCCATCGTCAGGGTGTTCCTGTCATACAGAGGGAGGAGGTCAGAGGATGTGTGCTCTGTAAAGCATAATAGCCACGAAGAGGAAGAGCCCTCGCCAGGACTTTCTGCAATGGAAGCTTTACTGAAGACAATAACCAGCATTGTCTTGATGTTCATTGCTCAATCTGATTAGGAAAAAAACCAAGATGATATTTTGCAGACACCTGTATGGCTGGAAATGCTATCCAGACTGTGCTACACCTTAATTAAAATTTGTATTATGCCTAACACCTGGCTCAGCCCTATGGTAGTCTAAGAGGGCAGATTTTAATGACATCCCCGAAATAACATATTCTGTAAGTAACATAGCCATACCAAAGGCCTAAAAGGTCATACCAATATAACAATCACTGTCTTCTCATATTCAGCCATCACACTCATGCATATCACAGAGAAGAAGGAAAAGAAAATCACTTTTTATAACACTTTCTGAGAGTTAAAACATTGATTTATAGACTGAGAAAGAAGGAAAAGATGGAGTTTCAGAGTTGCAGGGTGACAAAGACAAAACATTTATATGCACTGACAATACCTTTATGTAAAAGGAGTTCAGCACATGCCTCAGCTGGTCATATTTCCAGCAACAGTGACAGAAACAAATATATTTTTTTAGTTAGCTTACTTAGCATAAAAACTGTGCAGATATGTTTGGTCTGCACAAAATGGGTTCTTAAATTTATTTGATGCAATAATTTCTGAAGAAGTTGCATGGCCTCCAGTACTCCCACAGGCCCCATCACTTTTCATCCATCATATTTCTCAGTTTAAGTTTCCTTTGGTAATGTTTTTTCTGTAAACAGGAAAAAAATTATTTAGACGATTCCCATGAACTTTTTACTGTTAGTATAAAATCAGACTTTAAGAGTTGATTTCTATCTTGTTAGATAGTAGCCATCATAAAGTAAAATCCTGCAATTGCTTCTTTGTCTCTGCAAGAAACTGAAAGTTAAAAAAAAGGTAATGAATGTTAGACACAAATCATAGGGATGATGTACTGTATCGTCTAGTCCATCTCCATGTCTGAAAATAATGATGATAGTAAATTCATGCAGATTAGTTTCTGGAATACCAGTCTCTACTCTTTGCCCTCCCTTCCTTCTTTCTTTTTGAAATGTAGTTATGGAATTAAATGCTGAAATTATAAGAAGAAATATACCAAGTGACCAAATGCAATTGGTTGATGGATGTTTGAAGTTCTCAACAAAATTAGTGTTCAATAGAAGAGGTGAGTATATCCAGGTGCATTATATTCTTGCTGAGCAGAGCTGGTTTATATCACTGTGGGCAAGAAAATATCAAGTCTATTTTCCGGTACAACAGGGCTGACTTACCACAAAAGGAAACTTAACACAATTGTGTTGGCTCTGCTGAGGCAGAAAACTTCATTGGGAAGTGGAGAGGGAAAGTCAGGATGCAAAAAGTCTTGGTCTGAACTGTAAGGCCCAGAAGTGTTCCCCACCCCCTGGGGCTGGATGTACAGTTGGTTGCCTCCAGCTGGCATGCTGTGGACATGGAGGATGCAGGCCAGCATTTCCTCTCTCTGTCCTCTGCTGTCCCCCCAGCTTTCCATCAGAATGTGGCTTGGGCACCGGAGACAGGCAGGAGTCGAGAGCATGCCAAAGAGGCCCCTGAGCTGGGCAGCTGAGGTCAACACCAAACACACACCACAGAGCAAATCTTCCCCATGCTACTGTATTCAGTTTGTGTGGCCAGATTTGGTAGCAGGGGGGCTACAAGGGTGGCTATTGTGAAAGAAGATCCTAGAGGCTTCCCCATGTCCGATAGAGCCAATGCCAGCTGGCTTCAAGACAGACCTGCTGCTGGCCAAGGCCAAGCCCATCAGTGATGGTGGTAGTGCCTCTGGGATAAAAGATTTAAGAAGTGGGGGGGAAAAATGTGCAAATGTAACCAGGAGAGAAGAGTGAGAATATGTGAGAGAAATAACCCTGCAGACTCCAAGGTCAGTGAAGAAGGAGGGGGAGGAGGTGTTCCAGGCACCGGAGCAGAGATTCCCCTGCAGCCCCTGGTGAAGACCATGGTGAGGCAGGCTGTCCCCCTGCAGCCCAGGGAGGTTAGCGGTGGAGCAGATATCCCCCTGCAGCCCAGGGAGGTCAGCGGTGGAGCAGATATCCTCCTGCAGCCCAGGGAGGTTAGCGGTGGAGCAGATATCCACCTGCAGCCCGGGGAGGACACCACACTGGAGCAGGTGGATGTGCCCGAAGGAGGCGGTGACCCCATGGGAAGCCCATGCTGGAGCAGGCTCCTGGCAGGACCTGCGAACCCTTGGAGAGAAGAGCCCAGGCTGGAGCAGGGAAAGAGTGTGAGGAGTCCTCCCCCTGAGGAGGAAGGAGCGGCAAGGACAACATGTGATGAACTGACCACAACCCCCATTCCCTGTCCCCCTGTGCCACTCGGTGGGGAGAAGGTAGAGAACTCAGAGTAAAGTTACCCCCAGGAAGAAGGCAGGGGTGGGGGAAATGGGTTTTAAGCTTTGTTTTTTATTTTTATTGTCCTACTCTGATTTGATTGGCAATAAATTGAGTTAATTTCACCGAGTTGAGTCTGTTTTGCCCGTGATGGTAATTGGTATGTGTTGCCTCCTTGTCCTTATCTTGTCCCACAGCCCTTCATTATATTTCCTCTCCCCCGTCCAGCTGAGGAGGGGGAGTGATAGAGCAGCTTTGGTGGGCACCTGGCGTCCAGCCAGGGTCAACCCACCACAACTGCATTCTGTGTCTGAAAGAGTCTTTCCTCGTGAACATCAAATAAGTATTGTATTCACTTCATTCTAGTTACTTCACTCTCTATGACAGTCTTGCTCCATGAACACTGCAATGAGAGCCCAATAATGAGATTTAAATAGTCACATATGTCTTGTCCGCTCTGTTGTCAGACATGACCGCTCTCTCGTTACAACAGTTATGCTCTCATGTAACTCTTTGTCTGACTTTGGGCTGGATCTCCAGAACAAGTGGCTAAATCTTTCAGTAAAGAGTATTTTTCTTCTCTTTAATATGCTATCCTAATTGCATTAGTAGCCCTCTAAAAACAGTGACTTTGTCTTTGCAGGCTCTTTGGACTTTAAAACTGGAAAGGGAGGGTTTGGACTATCAAAGCATCAAAAAAAAAATTCATTTACTAATGGAACAAGATTATCCATCAATGCAAAAGAAAACACATTGTGCAACATCATAGAACCATAGAATCATTAAGGTTGGAAAACACCTCTAATATCCACCATGCCTTCTAAACCATGTCCCCAAGTGCCGAGTCTACACATCTTTGAAATACCGCCAGCGATGGTGACTCCACCACCTCTCTGGGCAGCCTGTTCCAATGCCTGACAAACTTTTTTCAGGGAAGAAATTTTTCCTAATATCCAGTCTAAAACTTCCCTGGCACACCTTGAGGCCATTTCCTCTCATCCTATCGCTTGTTCCTTGGGAGAAGAGACCAACCCCCACCTCACCACAACCTCCTTTCAGGTAGCTGTAGAGAGCGATAAGGTCTCCCCTCAGCCTCCTCTTCTCCAGGCTAAACCCCCCCACCTCCCTAAGCCGCTCCCCATCACACTTGTTCTCCAGACCCTTCCCCAGCTTCGTTGCCCTTCTCTGGACACGCTCCAGCACCTCAATGTCCTTCTTGTCCCAAGGGGCCCAAACTGAACCCAGCATTCAAGATTCGGCCTTACCAGTGCCCAGTACAGGGGCACCATCCCTGCCCTGCTCCTGCTGCCCACACTATTGCTGATACAAGCCAGGATGCTGTTGGCCTTCTTGGCCACCTGGGCACACGCTGGCTCGTGTCCATCCGGCTGTCAGCCAGCACGCCCAGGTCCTTCTCCATCAGGCAGCTTTCCAGACACTCTTTCCCAAGCCTGTAGCGTTGCATGGGGTTGGTGTGACCCAAGTGCAGGATCCAGCACTTGGGCTTGTTAAACCTCAATTAGAGCTGCATCGACAACTGAAACCAACCTGTAACACTGATGAAAATAAAGCTTCAGATGAAGACACAATGAAGCATGTAGGATGCTTAACAGGAGTGAGACCCTGTGGTTTTACATGCCATGACTCCAAAAGACTTCATCACTGAAGTTTTAAGCACCTTTTTTGCCTGCTTTTTCAAATGTGTGACACGGAACAGGCACAAAGTTTTGACACACAACAGTGCATAAATGATAAGAAAACAGTAAAGAATGTTATTTCTTTAGTAGTTAAGGCTAACTGTTAAGGAAGACTACACTTTTATTAATTTTGCAATATAGATTTGTTAGCAATCTCTAAAAAAACTTTATTGTTTTGACTTTTTGAGTAGTGACACAGGAAAAAATTCTCCAACTAAAATTTTTAATAGCAGCATTTTGGCAGGTGTCTTTTCAGCTACAGGCAGGTCTCATTGCCTGAGAGTACAAGAAGTTATTTGAACAGCAACCCTTATGTCTGAAATGTCTCCCTGTTTGAATTACAGGCAAGCAGGAAAGTATAAACTTCTGTGGTCTCCTGATGACTAGGCAGAGTGCTCAGATTTCAAGTTGCCATCCAAAATTTCAGCCCTCATTGTGAGACAGCACTGGCCAGATCTGGAGGCAAGTTGTTCGACAGAGTTGTGCGGCAGGCTCGCTGCAAGCAGCTTTGTAGAAACTGCCTGCTGCCACCTCCCTGCTGCTCCATGGATAATTTTCAGGGCTGTCAGTCGGCATCCTCATTTGCATTACTCACAGATGTCCCTGAAAAGCCATGTATCCTGGGACCATTTTTTTAACACAGGATGTGAAATGAATGTTCTGCAATTTTAAATTAAACATCTGCAGATTTTCTTAGTTATCTAGTTTTCAAGAAATCCTGCTTCCATTTACAGTTTAATTCAGTTTAGTTCATTCTAATTCTACAAGAGCATTGAAGATCTTTATATCCTGCAAGAACATGAAAAACCATAAATCAAGTGGATCATGCAACTCATGTTTCTTGTCACTTGAAAGAAGATCAGGAATAGCAGGATAGAAATGAGAAGAATTATTTCAATACATTTTGATAAAAGCAGAAAAAGAACAGCCCTATAGTTTTCAAATTGCTATATAGATTTTATTAGACTTAATTTTTGTTTTCTTTGTAGCAAATTCTAGTGCTTAAATTTCCTAGTCTCTCTCTTAATTAGCATGAGTACAGTTTCCATATCTTCAGATAGGAAACAGGCCTAAATTTATCCTTAGTAAATGGAGTTAAGTAATTAATGTTAGTACATTCATGTCAGTGTCTCTGGAGAAGAAAAACTCACCAGGGTTCATATACTCTCTTTTAAACTATATATTTTAAAGGTAAGCCCTCAGAAATTTCCCTGTTTTCCTTCCAGATTCCCTGTGCATGTTTATGTATTCAGATCGTGCCAAGTTTTTTATAGTTCAATAAACTTCCAATATTCAGAAACGTTGCATTGGGTCTTAAAGATTTTATTATTCATATTATTTGTAGTTATGCACAATACTTAGCAAACTAAAACTCAAGGCACATCAGTGCTGGTTATTTATGTCAAAAAAGTTCTGGTGACTGCCCTAATTTGGCTCTAGGTGTAAGAACCGCTCATTAAAATCTAATGTCAGACTCTGGCACAAACTTTCATTATGCAAACATGAAATCAACTGGGAATTTCCCCCATCTACACTAATGATTGTGTTTACTGATATTCTAGTACTCGTTAGGCTGAAGAATCATGAAAGCACAGTAAAAGAATATGGTGAATCTCAGACATAACGTATTTCTTAATTTAATGATAAACTTAACTCAATGGCCACTATTGTCCTTGTTCTCAAACTGAACACTCAGTTTTAGCCAGTATTTCGTAGTCATTGTATACTAAGAAATTACAGACTAAGAGAAACCAATAGATGGATTTAATGTCCTTTCATATGACTGCTTTACATTCCACAGAATTAATTCTTCTGCTTTCTTTAAACCTAAATTCAGATACAGTCATCCATTAAACAGGCATCCATGAAAAAAAAGATGGAGTAGGGGCAGATTAGGGTGTTCCCAGCTCTGCTCTTTGCGTGCTACTGACCTTAAACCCATCATATCACCTCCGAATTATCAATTTTTGTCAGTAAAATGAGAATATAACAAAGTAAGTACAGAAACAACCTCAAGAGATCACCTTGCTCATCTTTCCATTTTAAAAAAACTTTAAGTATACTTAGAAAGTCTCCAAGAGCTGTTTACCTAAACTGTTCTACATCCTCCAGAGTTCAAAGCTTCTAAAACCTACTTTGATGAGACGGGTGATGTTGGGACTTATTGTCTATTGGTAAAAGTGGTTTGAAAGTTACTAAAAAAATAACTCTATAATCTTAGGTGTCATGATAAAGTTTATGTTATAAAGTTTATAATATAAAGTGCACTGACCCAAGGGAAAACTGTTGGATGTTAGAAAGATCAAAGACTTTGGAAGAGAATGCCAAAGTATTCACTATCAGCTGCAGACTTTATTATCTTGTTTTTATTCTTCCTCTGTTGCTGGAAAAACTGAGGAAAAGAAAAAATTTAAGGACATGGTAAGTTTCAGAGTAACATCAGTTTATTCCACTACAGATTGTGATCTTGGCAGTAAAGTGTCACTAATCCACATCTGTTCAGGACAGAAATATAATGATGATGGAAATGCTTTGCTCATGTTTCTGTTTGATATTTGCCTTGGGAATGTGAGAATACATTTGCATATTCTAGGAGGACCATAATGTGAATAAAGAATAGTTTTCCACTAAGCAGAGTTGTAAAATAAAGCTTAATAAGGGGAAGACATTTCCTAGCCATAGTAACTATCAGCATGCAAGTAAGCAACTCTTTTAAGGAAAGGTGTCCAACACGTGTTCAAGCTATCAAGCTATCACGTTTAATCTGAAACTTTCTTACAAATCTGGCATAAATTGCCTTTCTGATGAGATAAGCCATGACCTCCATCTCCTGACAGCCCAAAATGAATTAATGGACAGCCACATACCTTCCAATTATGGCTGTAAGAGGTTGTAATTTAGGGAGCATTACACTTAGTCAGCATGAAAAATTAATCTGAGCTTTTAAACAAGATTTGAGATAAACCAGTGCAGAACCAAAATCTTAAAAATTACTAATATTTCTTTCTTACGGATTCTTACCAATTATTATGGGGATTTCACAAAGTAGTGAAGCTTTTCATTGTTTTTGCAAACACATCTGAATAACATGAAGAAAAGATAGCATGAGAGACAAAACTAAAAGCCAAGGATGCCTGATACTTCTAGTGCTGAATTTCTCTGTGGCCTTTATGTAAGTCACAGTTTGATGAATAGTTAAACACTGTCTGATGGCATGGAAGAATTAAACTAAAATCATTCCTTGAAGCACTACGGTCTACCTCCTTCACTGTAATTACAGCAGCTTTATTATGAATATCCGCAGAATCAATATGAAAGTACGCCCTTATGTGATATTAAATGTCAGCTTTTCCCATAAACTAAAATTTAAGTCTCAGTTTAGTAAAGTACTTAAGCATATACATAATTTTAAGTAAGAATAGTCCCACTGACTACATCGCAAGAGGCAAGCTAATCAAGTTTAAATATTAACTAAAACCTGTCCTGAAATGGGCAATAATAGATTGCATAGCTTGCACAGTAGATTTTTTATTGGCAATCTCTAGTCATTTTGCAAAAGAGAAAATTACAATTATAAGTGTTACAGATGAGAAAAGTCACACAAAAAGACAAAGTGATTTGGCCAACATTATTTCTTGATTACTAGCAGAATTGTGGAAGAGTATCAGACCAATGGATAAGGCTCGGGACAGTTCTCCAGCCAGTTGGCCATAACGCTTAACAAAATTGTAACAAAAGTAGCACTACACGTCTCTTATTTTATTCTAAAATTACTGTTCTGGTAGATTATTACATTGTGAGAGGAATATTTCAGCTGAGGGCAAGCATATACACCAGATGTAACCATACTTTGTCTACTACATATCGAAATATAGCTTCTGATTAGTGATTATGTATATTAAATATAACCCCTAAACTACGACAGANGAAGACAATTAAGTTATTAGGTAAAATGAATCCAAAAAGACCTGGTGTCCTAGAAATTCAGTGGAGGAAATGTAAATCTCTCTAACTGCGCTGCTCATGCTAGACTTCTTTTGGATTTCATGGAGGAAGAATAATACTCTATGGCCCAGTGTGTCCCATCCTAAAATCAGTCAGAGGGATACCCATAAAAACACCTATTTCTCCTAACTGCACACAAAGCTAGCTTAAGGTGAAAATGTAGAAATCGGTACTGCATAAACATAAATGTAGGGATGATCTGACTGCTACAGATAGTTCAGAAAAAGATGTAATATCAAGGGTTTCCATAAGTACTTAAAGGTTTCTGAAAAGCACACTAGACTTCCATCTGCATTGGCAACAGGTGTATAGGTTCATTTATAGGAATGTGTAACGTAACCTAGACACTTTGAGATAGGACAGAAGACTGTTAACAAATAGTTAATATCACCATCTTTGCCACAAGATGAACCCAGGACCTGTCTCCTCCCATAGTAAACAACCTTCTCTCTCTACAGCCCTATTTGAAATGCAGTAGGTTGAAGGTCCTTGTTTAGTATTCCACTCAAGTTTTGACTTCAGCTACAGAACTTGGTAATTATACTATTAGCAGGTTCATGCAGTGATGGCTTGAAGTGAAGAAGAATGAAAGAACCCTAACTCATCCAATCCTCCAAAATCAATGTCCAAAGTAGATGACCAGGATCACAAAACAAGGGAAGAAGGAG
>WEKW01012809.1:17783-50179 GCA_013389905.1 Sula dactylatra
TTCTCACTAGAAGGTTGAGAACTCAGTAACTGTGAACTTCTGCACTGCACTTTTTACTCTCTGTGCATGGAGAGCTCCATATTTACCATTGATTCACTAGAGTAGTTTTTTATTTAATTCCCAGGATGGTGGGGAAACAATGATGACACAACCCAATATATCTGCTGAACTTTATATAAAAAATACATTCAATCATTCCAGAATGTGAATATTAACCTAGAAAGCAGAGATGGCCTGTATCTGATGGACCAGTTAAATAGAGTTTGAGCCTGGACCTTAGCAGGCTTGTGTCTACCTCCCGGGTCTACCACAATCATGTGTCTTACACTTTAGGAAGGTGTTAAGGATGCATCAGCACTACACAATAGAGCACCATGCAGCACACATCTTTATACTACTAAGGAAAACCCCAGATGATACAATGTTTTACCTTAGCCTCACATTCTAATATATGGTTTCTCTTAGCAAGATTTATCAAGACACCATGCATCCTGAGTAGAGAACAGACATCTTGAATCACTCTAATTATATTAGCAGACATTATACACAAGCTGAAATAACCACCTTGGTCTTAGATCTAAAGTAGTCTCACTGGCAGTGTCTGCACACTTGCTCATTTGTCCTGGAAATGCCATTTGACTTTCTTCACTTCAGCTCTCCAGACTGTTTGTAAAAGGGAAGCATTTTAGCATCCAAAAAATATTAACAGAATAAACCTGGAGGGTTAGATGCACTTAGGAACTGTAATAATGCAGCCAGTATAAATATCTAAAAAAATACTTGAAAAATAAAATTGAGTCTCACAGTAAATGTTATCAAAGTAAAAACTGTATTTACATTTACCAGGAGTTGCTTTAATCCATTCCTTCAAAAAATCAAATGTCATTTTTATGTAGTTCAAAGAAACCTCTGCTTGTAAAGATTCCCTAACACAAATTATTGAAGAAAAGGGAATTATTTTATTTTTAAATCAATGTATAATAAAATCCACTCCAATTCAAAAGATATAAATGTGGACACAATGCAATCACTGGAAAACTGCTATTTGTCTAACTAAAATCCTTCGGCCACCCCCAGAGATTTTCTATCACTCTTAAAAAATTCAGAAGAATAAAAGTGTTTTAATTGATATTTTCTCATGAAAAGTCTAACTCTAAAAATAAAACATTAACTATACAGACATGTGTGTAGATTAGAAATTAAAAATTTTGCTTTAAATGACAAAACAGATGAAAAACTCTTACTGGAATTGTGTTTCAGTGTTTTCCTTCTCTCTACAGGACATGTCACAATATATTATCACAAATACTGAAGTTTTCTGATTTTTTGCTGAAAAGGCAGTGTTTTCTCCTACTTTTGTAAATATTACTGAAATGAGGGGGGGAAGTGTGTGGAAGAGGAACAAACTCAAAAACATCTCTGTTGAAATCATCTTTAGTTTCACAATGACACTGGATAAACTCTGGAACAGTTCCAGAGAGGGTGGAAGATGGACCCTTGGAGATTTGACTATATGTGGTCAAGTTCAATACTTCTTAACACTTTGTAATAAAACCAATTAAATGAAAATAACTGTAATTGATGATCATGTTTCTAATATTTTCTAAAGGCAGAAGAGATCCATGAAGAATTTTTTTAAAAAGAGAAAAAGACGACGCGCGCACACACACACACATAAAGATGGAAAATAAAAGAGCACAGAGGATGAGAGTGAAGATGGCAGTTGCAGTTGTAAGGGTGTGTGGAATGGAAAGATATGTGGATATCCTGAAGGTAATGACATCCAGTCAATGAGGCTGACAACGATTCAGCATGAAGCAAAACTAAAAAGAAGAGACCAAAAGAGTAATAAATTAAACAATCAACTCTATGAACCATAACAACATTGAGACAATGGAGATGATATGAAGGACAAGAGCTCTCAGGTCATGGACGGATCGGCCAGTAAAGGAACCACTTAAGTGTAGCTTGACTACCATGGGTCTTGTGGAAAAAAGCAAGCTTTATTGGGATATAATCCCAGACTATTACTGGATGTTTGAGGAGGCTGCTAAGATAGTGTGAAATTTTTTATAGGATGTTTTGGGACTGTGGGAACGTGCAAAAATTCTGGGATGTTTAGGGGAAGGGCCACACATGGTTAAAGGGTTGGATCAAAGACAATCAGGTAGGAACCACCATGGAACAAATGGAGGAAAAGTGGGTTAAAGGAGTCAGCTGCATGTAAACAAAGTGCAGATCAGGCCAAGACCCACACCTGATTACTGCCTGAATTATCATATTTTTCTGATGACCTTGCTCTCTATTACATGTGTGGGTATGTGGGATGACTCAGCAGTGAAGTCAAGCAGGATTAGGTAGCACGTAGGTGGAGACCAGTCTTTGGAAACTGGCAAGAGCGGAACTGAGGGCTGCAAAAGGGACACAGCGTTTGGGCATGGATTCAGAAAGGACATACGATGTTGTCTACTTTCAAGTGACATGTGGACACGCATGTGGCTGTGGATCAGGAGACTGAGGATGTGTTTCAGAGTGTGCACATTCCGACATGTGCATGTCGGAAATCCTGATCAGCCAGAGAGGAGTGATAGGGTCAGTTGTATGTCTTGTCCGTGTCTGTGGAAGTGTTGTAGGTGTTTATATGGGTGACAATAAAGGTACCCCTCCCTGTCTGTGTTGGTCTGTGTGGCCAGACGCGTGTGTATTGCATGTCTTGGCATCTCTAGAGTACAGTCTTAGCCTTGCTTGTGTCCAGACCTGCAAACAGATGCAGTAGCACAAATCCTTTGTGTCTTAGAAGTGTTCAGATTCACTTTCCCTTAGCAACAGTACTAGGAAATAGAAGGAAGACTTTCTTATTTTTTTGACTAATACAATCTTATAGAAAATTATGCAGCCTTTTAAAAGCAGTAGCTTATGTGCTGTATATATTCTGGTAGTCTTGCCTACTTCTCTGATGAGACCTGATGTTTTCACAGTGTGGTCTACAGTGGCAACTGCAACTTGTCTCTGTCCTGTTAATAAGACACCTTAATGACATCACTTGCAACCAGAGTCAATTTTCAAGGTCTTACAAGTTGTTTTTGTTAGCAAGAAAACACACTTAAAACTAATGAAGCTTGTCTTCCTCAAGACTTGACTTCAATATTCCTATATTTCTTCCAAGATGTTTCACATTTCCCACATTTTCTCAAGAACCCATGTACTCCAATACCTCCAAGTTTATCCTGGAGTCCAGCACATGTAATAGCTTCAGTCCTCACCTGGGCCCCATGTCAATACAGAACTGCATTAACACTGATTTGTTATCTGGACCTTGTCAAATATGTATATATGTGCATATGGTTGATTTCTCACTGCTTTTTGCTCAATGGGGCCATGAGAGAGTCTCCTACTCAACTGCTGATTTTCATGAACATCGTAAAAATCAATCTCTTAATGAGCTTCAACTTTCTATTAAATTCGTTTGAAAATGACCAAAGAGCTCAGAAATTACTGGGGTGAGAAGGAAAGGGAGACAAAAAGGCAGACATGCAGAAAAATTACATGGGTGGGGTTTTGGTGTTTTGGTGTTTTGTTTTGTTTTTTTTAAAAAAAAACAACTGGAGAGAAAAAAAAACAACCCAGTGCTAATAGTCAGGTAGTTCTTTTATGCAATTCTATTTATAGATTAAAAACGTCCACAAAATTCCTCTTATGGAAAAAAATGAGGATTTTTTCAGTTTCAAGTATCGTTTCCAGCCTGTCTTCCCAAAAAACTTTAGACTCAGATATGCCCTAGTTAATTTTTTTACATGTATGCAATTTAATAAACAAGTTTCTTCATAACTGTGAATTCATCTAGACTTGTCTTACTTGTAGGATGACATTATGGAAATTTTAATCACCCATTTGTATAAGAAGGGATTTCTTGCTTTCTCCTACAGAGTTTGGCAATTCATCCAGTCTACCTTGTTCATCTGGTGTAGTGTCCTTGTATGGACTGACCTTTGAGACATCGGCAGAAAGAAATTTCTGAGCAGAGGAAAGGAATGCTGTTTTTTCTATGCTATACTTTCCCAAGCAGCACTGAAAGTTATTACTTATGGTCCTCATAGTCAGAATATATCACAATCCATAGACAAGCACATTGTGTTGTTAATTTACAAACACTCTCAGAAAGCTCCCACACTGAATTAGTGATATCATAACCTTTGCTACCAAAGCACTGATCTGCTTAAGTAATTAAAGAAAGTCATTCCATTTTTGGTAGAAAATCTGCTATCAAAACTTAATGAGTTGAACCTACTTACTGAAATATATTGATACAGTCACAGGAGATGATATTACAGTGTTTAGTTTTTAATTTGTATTTTAAGTAGATGGGAAAATGTTTACCTTCATATAAAAAAGAGGTTTCTTTTATTGCTAATATATACTTTGAGTGAAGTTTGGAAAAAGGCTGTGGAAGATAGTAAAGTGCTTTTTAACTCCATTAGGAAGCAATATTGAGACAATACCTTATGAGTGTAAATCAAATATTCTGGAAGAAGGCATGGTTGCCTCAGTTCTCAGATATGCATGCAGATAAGGAAGTAAGTTTCATCTAAAATTTAACTGGAGACTCTAACCCTAGTATCTGCTGAAGGGACAACACATGGAAATACACAGTCTGAGAGATTTCTGGAATACATACAAGTGATCAAGGAGCTGATGAGGGGAAGTGCTCCACAAGACCTACTTACAGCCAGGAAGAATTGGTTGGGAATGTGGAGGCTGGGGCAGCTCTGGCTGCAGTGACTTTGAGATGGTGGTGTACAGGATCCTGAGATGAGGGAACAAGGCAAACAGCATGAGGCTTGAGGGAAGCAGAATTTAGACTACTCAGAGAACTGCTTCAAAGAATCCCATGGGATACAGTCCTGGAGAGCAGAAGGATCCAGGAGAGTTGGTTGATGTTTGAGGACCCACTCCAAGCTCAAGAGTAGTCCATCCCGATGAACAGGAGGTGAAGCAAAGACAGCAGGAGGTCTTCATGAATGAACAAATTGCTCCTGGACTCAAGGATTAAACTTCTGCATAAAAGGGAAGTTTACAAGAAGTGGAAGCAGGGGCAGGTGACCCAGGAGGAATACGGAAACACTGTCTGATCATAGACAAATGTGGTTGGGAAAGCCCGAACTCATCTGGAGTTGAATCTGGTGAGAGATGTGAATGGCAACAAAAATGACTTCTACAGCTATAGCAACAGCCAAAGAAAGACTAGGGAAAATATGGGCCAGCTGCTGAATGGGGAAATGTACCTTGAATAGAATGCAATGGAATGGAATGGAATGGAATGGAATGGAATGGAATAGAATAGAATAGAATAGAATAGAATAGAATAGAATAGAATAGAATAGAATAGAATAGAATAGAATAGAATAGAATAGAATAGAATAGAATAGAATAGAATAGAATAGAATAGAATAGAATAGAATAGAATAGAATAGAATAGAATAGAATAGAATAGAATAGAATAGAATAGAATAGAATAGAATAGAATAGAATAGAATAGAATAGAATAGAATAGAATAGAATAGAATAGAATAGAATAGAATAGAATAGAATAGAATAGAATAGAATAGAATAGAATAGAATAGAATAGAATAGAATAGAATAGAATAGAATAGAATAGAATAGAATAGAATAGAATAGAATAGAATAGAATAGAATAGAATAGAATAGAATAGAATAGAATAGAATAGAATAGAATAGAATAGAATAGAATAGAATAGAATAGAATAGAATAGAATAGAATAGAATAGAATAGAATAGAATAGAATAGAATAGAATAGAATAGAATAGAATAGAATAGAATAGAATAGAATAGAATAGAATAGAATAGAATAGAATAGAATAGAATAGAAAGAATAGATTTTCAGGTGGAAGGGATCTACAAGGATCATCTAGTCCAACTGCCTGACCACTTCAGGGCTGACCAAAAGCTAAAGCATGTTATTAAGGGCATTGTCCAAATGCCTCTTAAAAATTGACAGGCTTGAGAGATTGACCACCTCTCTGGGAAGCCTGTTCCAGTGTTTGACCATGCCCTCTGTAAAGAACTGTTTCCTAATAGCCAGTCTAAACCTCACCTGGCACAGCTTTGAACCATTCCCATGTGTCCTACCACTGGATACCAGGGAGATCAGCATCATCCTCTCCTCTTTCCCTCCTCAGGAAGCTGTAGAAAGCAATGAGGTTGCCCCTCAGCTCCTTTTCTCCAAATTAGACCAACTCAAAGTCCTCAGCCACTCCTAGGAAGTGCCTTCCAGGTTTGTTGCCATCCTCTGGAGGGGGACCTTAACATCCTTCTTAAATTGTGGGGCCCAGAACTGCACACAGTGCTCAAGATGAGGTAGCACCAATATTGAATACAGCAGGATAATCACGTATTTTGACCGGCTGGTTGTACTGTGTTTGATGCACACCAGGATGCAGTTTGCCTTCTTGGCTGCCAGGGCACACTGCTGACTCATATTGAACCCGCTGTAGACCAGCACCCCCGGATCCCTTCCTGCAGGGCTACTTTCCAGCCACTCCTCTCCTCTCACCTGGTGAGAAAGGATGCTGAAAGGCCAAAAAGGCCATGCCTTCTTTGCCTTGGTCTGTAACTGGTAAAACCAACCTTTAGGAAAGAAAGCGAAAGTCTGGAACAAGAAAGACACTGTTGGGGAAGGAACAGGTTAGGGAATTTAAATTAATTTAAATTAACAGGACATGCACAAGACCATGGAACCTAACAGCATGCACCCACAAGTGTTGATGGAGCTGGCCAGTGCCATTGCAAAGCTACTGTTGACTGTCTTTGAAAGGTCATGACAACTGGAGGAGGTTCCCAGAGACTGGAAGAAATCAAATACCAGCCTGTCTCTCACCTCGGAGACTTTGCATGGATCTGATTACATGGAGGTCACTCATTCATTCCTCTCTGATCTACACAAGAAACTGAGCCCCCTATGAAAGAGGAAAGTACAGAGAAGGTTTTTTTTCTGACCCAAAAGTTAATGTCTCTACCCATGCAGTTACCTCTTACTGCTCATAGAGGCAGCTCTTAAAACTGCAGTTTAGTCCTTTGTAGCTTCTTGTAAACCATTTACTGTTTGAATACATTTTCTCTCCCTTGATTTTCACCTTGCCGTTATGCTTTATCTTATGCTTTCTTTTCAGTTAGAAGGGGAAAAAAGGAAAGATCACTCTAGTGCTTATTCCAAAAACCCACTATTATCAATGTGAAAGGGATTTTGATGCACACAGCTGCAATAAAATCATTATATTCCTTCTCTGTTGTCCACATTGCAGTTATTCAGTATGCAGAAAAACCTGCCAAGAGGTAATGAGATAACCTTCAAGATCTTCACTTCATGTTCATTACAACAAAACGGTCCAGTTTTCACCCACACATACAGACATACTGTTTTGCATGGAGGTGTTTTCTTAAAAATGCACCCACTGCAGAAGAGAGGTGTGGGGGTTTGGGGATTTGTTTTGTTTTGTTTTCTCTTAGACATTTGCCTCCATCCTAATTTACTCCACAGAGAAACTCTACAGTGACTAAACATACAGTGGAGCTAGCAGGTTGAGAAATGTAACACACACAAAAACCCATTTTGTTAAGAAATCAGCCTCTGCTCCTTAGCTACTCAGAGGGGCAGAATGATGGTCCCTGTACAGCTGGACAATTCTTTATTGCAGCCACCAGAGCTACTTGCTACAGGGTGGAAGGTGCTCCATTTAAAAAGTTAGTGGAAATACTATCATAGAAAGTATCTAATCATTCCCCTTCTCCCTCATGCAGTCTGCAGCAAAGCCCATTTACTATCAAAAAAAAAAAAAAGAAAAAGAAAAAAGACACAAACCAGCAAATCTAACACAGCCATACAATTTGGTCCTTAGGTAGAGAAGTTGTGTCAGCACTATATTACCATGCCATTGCATACATAATTCAAGTGTGAAATGCCTTTAAATGCAATTTAATTAACCATGCTACAGCTTAAGGTTGGTTGGTACATAACAAAGTCAGGCAGCTTCAGAATTTCCAAGTCCCTAGGTATTGCCTCCACAAAGCCTGAAACAATTCACTTGTCATAGAAAATCACATACCATAGTGGATGCTAAATAGGTATTCAGAGGGATTATTACACCAGATAGTGTAAAGGAAAAAAGAGGTAAAGGGGGAATTTGCACCAGGGAATGAAATTTGTCATTTTTTTTCAGAATATCTGTTATTGTTCAGAGAGCTTAGCATTTTGTCTGCTGCTTTTTGCGCATCTTTCTTAGTGTGAATCCTGCTAAATGAATTTTGTTAAATAGCCTTTTTCTGCTGTTTCAGAAATCCCCCAATAAAACAAAGGCAAACATCTGCTTTGGGAAACAAATAAGATGCCAAACAACTTTTAAAAAAATATTTTTTTGGTTCTCATTAGTGCTTTAACATAATATGTACATGTGTGTATACATATATACACACTCTTTTCTTTTTTAAGATTATGTCCTGACATATATAGCAAGAATTTTATAGAACAATATAGATTCCTTTCTAATAAATTGTAAAGTTTTATTGACATGTATTCCAGGGTAATGTGGTTTCCCTTTATGGGAAAATACCATCACTTCTTTCTTTCCTGGCAGGAAAATATCCCCTGATATACATTGCCAACAAAAGCCATGGGTTAAATTTTCTTAAGATAAAAAAAAAATTAAAAAAATTGCTTAACAAAGAGAAAAACCATGACCAAGTAATGATAGCAAGGTCTCACTATATAATAAAAAAATAAAGAAAAAAACAAACAAACAAAAAAAAAACCCACAACAACTCAAAAAAACCCTGCATTTTCACTTTATCAGCTTTAATATTTTCTATTTTCCTGGTGACACTATGCTGTCACCTACTGGTTACTGAGTCACTTTTGAAAGTATAGTCATTTGAAGAAAAATAAGAAGCAACAGGGTTTGCTTTGGATGATCTGGAACAGCTTTTCAGCTAGTGAAAATGAATGCAATTTTCTTTAAAGTCAGTGGAATTTGGCTGGTTTACAGAAGCTGAGTGGCTAATGCAAGCTGCAAGTGAGAAGCTTTGGTCTACTCTACCACTAAAGGCCTTACAGTGTGCCTCATCTTAAAATCCATCATGGGGTATAAGCTTTCTTATTAAATGGCTTGCATTCACAGATTTTTCCTGCTGTGAATCACTATTGCTTCAATGCATGGAATAAAGCCCACCTTGGGACTGTTTACTGAAGCGTTGGCTCTATTCACCAACAGCAGAGTTAAAGACTAAAACCTCTGCACGCTTTCATAGTTACTCCACTGTTTTGCCAACCACCTTGCTTTTCTTTTCTTTTTATTTGTGTGTCCTCCACTATGTAGGGTCATTCTGACTGGCTATCACCTACCTATTTCAACCCTGACACTCAGCCAAGAGCTCTCCTTTGTTGGTTCAGCTCATGGGGCGATGACATGCTTGTGCCATATGCTTCTGCTTACCAGACAGTCATGCCTCATGTTCGGCATGGTCCTGTGCTAATGGTCTGGACTCGCTGCCCTCTGGGAAGAGGTCTGTGAACCAGCCCATATAAATTCCTGTCACTGCAGTGTTTGCATGTACATGGGACTCCCTGGGCAAGACAAGGAGAAGGGGTTCAGCCAAAGCTCCACACTGTGGCTGCAAGGAAGAAAACTAAAAGTTGCGTGGGCAATATTAGGTGAACATTTGCAGAGTTTGCAGCTACTCTGAGAAGTCAGATTGTGTATTTGCTGTAAATGATCCTGCTCAGCTCCTGTACGTTGTGACCCACATCTCTGACAACCTGCCGTTACAAAAAAAAAACCCTACAGGGGACTGATCCTGATGCCACCTTGTGAAATCACAAATGTCAATCCTCCTGTCTTCTGGGCTTTTGTCCAATCTGTTTTTACTATAGCCACTCTCTCCTCCATTACTTGTTTCTCAAAAAGTCTTTTGCACTGGAATGTAGGTAAAGGACATTCCTTTTTCTTTTCTTTTCATAAATGTAAAGCTATCACTAAAGATTTTTTTTATCCCATCATGTACTTCCCTACCACAGCATTTATCATCTCCTTGGCTTTCTGGTCATTTCTGCAGCAAGCTGCTTTCCAGTTGCCCTGTATTGATGGCAGTACCACACATGGAGAGTAGCTGAAGAAACAGCATTTTCAACACAGCAACAGGGCAAAAAAGATGCAGTATTAGAATAGTTTATCCAGCTCTTAGCTGCATTAATAAGATGGGCTTTGAGCCAACACAAGATATTAGTTATTCCTGCCAAGTCACGCACACTTCCAAAAGAAAAATATTTAAGGCATTAAAATAATTCATCTCCCTTTGTGTTACTAAAAAATTCTACTTATTTTTCAGTACACTTTATGTTACTCCTAAGGTGTGATAAAAGAAAACTTAAGTCCAAAATAGAACTATAACCTGCACATAAATTGCATGGCAATGAATCTTGTTCATCAGCCAAATACTTGTGGTTTGCTACCTTTTGTTTGCCACCTGGAGTACGATTTCCTGATTTACACATTTAAACAGAATCTGTCTCTGTCTTTGGGGCCACACCTTCGGGTATCACTTTATCCTGGTTTCAGCTGGGACAGAGTTAATTTTCTTCCTAGTAGCTGGTATAGTGTTGTGTTTTGGATTTAATATGAGAATAATGTTGATAACACACTGATGTTTTAGTTGTTGCTAAGTAGTGCTTATACAAGTCAAGGACGTTTTCAGCTTCCCATGCTCTGCTGGGTGCACAAGAAGCCAGAAGGGGGCACAGCCAAGAGAGCTGGTCCAAACTGGCCAAGGGGATATTCCATACCATATGACGACATGCCCAGTATATTAACTGGAGGGAGTTGGCCGGTGCGGGGCAGTGATTTCAGCTCGGGAACTGGCTGGGTGGTGAGCGGTTGCATCACTTGTTTTTCCTGGGATTTGCTTCTGTCTTTCTCTTGTTGATTTCCTTTCCATTTACAATTATTAATATTATTTATTATTATTATTATTCTTCAATTATTAAACTGTTCTTATCTCAACATACGAGTTCTCTTACTTTTTCTCTCCAGAATCTCTCCCCCATCCCACTGGGGGGGAGGGTGAGTGAGTGGCTGTGGGGTGTTTGGTTGCTAACTGGGGCTAAGCCATGATACAATTCTTTAGTGACAGAAATGTACACACAATTGTAACCATTTTTAGATAGGACCTCAGTGCTTAAATATTGGCTACATGTCCAGTCTCTGAAGGAGGCAAAATAACACAGATTGTGGCTTGATGTATAACAGTTTATCCCACTTCTCAGTTGTGTACAATGGGTAGATGTTTGGAAAAGAAGGAAGAGAAAAAATTTGGAAAGCAGAAAGTGATCAAAGTTTCTGGGGAGTCACTTGGCCTGGACAAATTAGAGACTTCTTGGGTGAGGATCATGCCCTAATTTTTTTGGTGTAGCCCTATTTCACATTCTGGCTCATATCTTTCATTGCAATATGTTCAGAAAAATAAAGTTTTAAAAAAAGGTGGCCAGTCTGCTATTTGCCTTCCATAATTCACCCTTAAGACATATTTCTTTGAAAAAAAGCTTTTATGAATTGTGTTCTCCAGCTTTAAAATTGGGGTCTTCCATCTATCTACCTTCTTTATTCTTCAACAGTAACAAGTCTACAAGCATTTTGCAAAAAGAAAGGCTAAGAAAAGATTTGATCTGTCTGAGGGAGAAAAACAGCTACTGACAGGAGATGTTTGAGAGGCTAAGATGTTTGATCAAGTCAAGATCTCTAGGGAGAGGTAATCTCTTCTACAGTACCAATGGATGAAGTGATCTGAACCAATGATTATACAGGCTTTTTTTACTTTTATTTCCATTTTTTTCCCAAGTCAGCTACAATCCAGAGGCTGTCACAATTAATAAAAATGGCAAAAAGCCAGGACCCTGAATATGAAAGGATCAGGTTTTGGTGTGGTTAAATATCTTGGGTGTTTTCAGAACAATTATTCCTGCTATACTTAATGATCCTAGCTGATGACATCTCAGAGCTTCTGAGAATTTAACGAAACTAGGATAAGCACTGGAGTGCTGGAAAAGGGTAAGTATGATCCCTAGCTTGAAAAATGGAAGAACACATGAAAAGTCAGGAAAAATGCAAAACTCAGAGCTTACCTTCAAGTCACATAAAATATTTGCACAAAGAGAATATCTACCTTGTTTTGATAAGGTCTTGAATGGAAGCCAGGGATTAGGCCCATGAATGACTTCAAGACAAATCAGAAAGCCTAGCTATACAAATTCATTAACAAGGTTCAATTGCATTCCCAGGCTTATGTCCTAAGGGAAGCATATCTGGCTATAGTTACCTCAATAAAATAGCTAACCTGTTTTTTAATAAGATCTGGGATGCCATCGTAATTCTACCCATGACTTTGGAAAGGTAACACCTGCTTTTTTATCTATGTTCTCTGCTTGGAGCTTTGTAAGAGAAGGACCTAGCAGTTATCTAGCACTTCTTCACTTCTGCTTAGCAGAAGGGAAAGGCCTCTCCATATCAGCATCTTACATGTGTCAGCTAATCTCAGAATGCCTTAAGAAACTCTGATCTTTATTTTGATATAACAATATTTGTACCAGTTTTGTTCTGAATCCAGAAAGGAACATCCTACCAAAGGGATAATAAAATCATTACTTCCATCTTCATTTCATCTCTTATGTCTACAGAATAAAAAGAAAATTACATCAATCAATCAAATAATTTGGAACAGGAAAGGTACAGAGTTATTATTTTGATAAAAATACAATACATGTATCAATTACATTTTCAAGAGAGCAAACGTAGTTGAAGGGCAATAAATGGTCAATTCATATCCACAAATTCTACTAGCCAAACCAAGCTATAAATAATGGTATATGAGATAGAAAGAGTCTGTCTTCCTCTGTTAGAGGACAACACTTAATGAAAAGACTACCACAACTCACAGGGTTGTGCTGAATCCCCCAAAAAATGGAAAACACACACCACAAAGAATTTTGTGCAAATGTTTTAAGGGGATCAAGGTGGACTTCAAGTTTCAAAACAAGCCCTACATCTTAGAAAGACATAGACCCATTCTTTCAACACAGGATATCATTTTGAAATGGTTGCTCTGAACAAGATTTTTCACAGAATCATAGAATCAGAGAATAGTTTGGGTTGGAAGAGACCTTAAGGATGACCTAGTCCAACCCTCCCTGCAATGAGCAGAGACATCTTGAACTAGATCAGGTTGCCCAGAGCCCTGTCCAGCCTGACCTGGAATGGTTCCAGGGATGGGGCATCTACCACCTCTCTGGGCAACCTGGGCCAGTGTTTCAACACCCTCACTGGGAAAAACTTCTTCCTTATATTTAGTCTTAATCTATCCTCTTTTAGCTTAAAGCCATTACCCCTTGTCCTATCACTACAGGCCCTGCTAAAATGTCTGTCCCCATCTTTCTTATAAGCCTCCTTTAAGTACTGAAATGCTGTAATAAGGTCTCTCTGCAGCCTTCTCTTCTCCAGACTGAACAACCCCAACTCTCTCAGTCTTTCTTCATAGGAGAGGTGCTCCAGCTCTCTGATCATCTTTGTGGCCCTCCTCTGGGGTCACTCCAGCAGGCCCATGTCCTTCCTATGTTGGGTGCCCCAGAGCTGGATGCAGTACTCCAGGTGGGGTCTTATGAGAGCAAAACAGAGGGAGAGAATCCCTCAACCTGGTGACCGCGCTTCTTTTGATGCAGTCCAGTCTTTACACATTTTACTGACATTTCTTTAAATGTGATATCAATTTTCTGAACACAGTGCCAGATTGCAATGGTGGCTGTTTTTAGAACATCTATTGCCCTGCTGAATAATTTCTAATGGTGTTACATCAAAATCCCTTAATAAGAGACAAAAACCTCTTGTTCCTGATTTTCAGCTGAAGATTTGAAGTTTCTAAAGGCAAAATGCTAGATGTAGCAAAACAGTCAGCAAATGCAATATTTTGCTTAAAGTGCCTTGTTCCTGGAGCAGAATCTCTGGAGTATCAGTCACTCAAACCCCAAAACTATGCATTAGAGATGTGAAATTCCCCATAACAGAGCTCACATTCCCCAGCATAGTCAAGGTACTCAAAATACTAGCTTAAAACCAGCTTACTCATGGGCCGGATAAAATCTACAGCTCTTCAATAGGGAAAAGTTGAAAAAAATGAACAAGTCCTAAATACCATTTTTCTGGAGCCATAATCTGATCAAGTTGTTAAACTTCATGGAAGAAGTACTGGATGAAGTACTACAGTCTCTTTTACTGAAGAATTCAAAACTAGATCACCTTAATGGGTACTTCTGGCTTTTATAGCCAATAAATCTGTTATATGAGAATAAAAATGTTTTAGCTCACATCACCTGATAAAATACTGAAGTCCTTCTATTAGCTCAGAGACTTTGGACCAGGAGTTTTTGTGAGAGAAATGAAAGATGGATAGATTTTTACTGAGGCGATGACCAGGTTTAAAACTAAAGAAATGTTTATTTTTGAGACAGGTAATATGAATCAGGGTTTAGCCTTTAAAGTGTGAAGCTCAAGATTCTGTGTATAAGGGATAGAAAATGGCTGTACTTCCTTTCTGAAGTTATGGCATACTGTGCTTTTGGGAAAAAATTAGAGGGGGAAAAAAAGACAGCATTTAATCATGTATAGATTATTTTAAAAGAAACTGATATGCAGGCATGAATCTTTAAGAAAACTGAAGAAATTTGCTATTAGAGATCTGCAAAACTGTCATAATGATGAGTCTAAAAGGCTTTAGTCTAGAAATGGTGTATCTATGAAGAGGATGCTACTTCATGATTGTTAAATGGGGCTGAAAAATCCAAATGTCTTCAACACTGTTGTCATGGTTTAGCCTCAGTTAGCAACCCAGCACCACGCAGCCAGTCGCTCACTCCTCCCTGGTGTGATGGAGGAGAGAATCAGAAGATTAAAAGTGAGGAAACTCCTGGGTTCAGATAAAGACAGTTTAATAGGCAAAGCAAAAGCTGCATGCGCAAGCAAAGCAAAACAAGGAATTCATTCACTCTTTCCCATGGGCAGGCAGGTGCTCAGCCATCTCCAGGAAAGCAGGGCTCCATCACACTTATCGGTTATTGTGGAAGACAAACGCCATCACTCTGAACGTCGCCCCTTCCTTCTTCTTCCACCAGCTCTATATGCTGAGCATGACACCATATGGTATGGAATATCCCTTTGGCCAGTTTGGATCAGCTCTCCTAGCTGTGTCCCCTCCCAGCTTCTTGTGCACCCAGCAGAGCATGGGAAGCTGAAAAAGTCCTTGACTAGTGTTAACACTTCTTAGCAACAAATAAAATATCTTTGTATTATCAACACTGTTTTCAGCAGAAATCCAAGACATAGCCCCATACTAGCTACTCTGAAGAAAATTAACTCTATCCCAGCTGAAACCAGCTCAGAAATGCTATTTACTGACAGCAGGTCACCAAGAGAAATGGTGGCCACTTTGCTGGACTGACCCAAGAGCGAGACTTCTGATTCTCAAAATGTATTGAGGTTTGAAATTTGAGAAGGCTTTATTCACATATGCAAGAAAAAAAGCCTTTAAACAATAAGAAATAGAGTCACAGCAAGGTCCTGGAATGAATTATATTGAGCAGTCGATCCCCAAGGTACAATTTCTCTACTGCCTGATCCAGAGCAGGACTTGGTCTTGGAAACATGCAAAATCCAGTGCAAACTCTATGATCTGATATGTTTTGGTGGTAGCTCTGTCCACGTTTCTCTTCTTCCAAGGGGCAGATATTTTGCCCTTGATTTCAGAACAGAAAAAATTAGCCAAACAAACACACGCTCATAAGTGTCCAATCCAACAAAACACTTTTTTTCCTGTTTGTGGGGGAGTCTGAACAATCCTTTTGGCAAAATGACTTGGATAACAATAGATGATATGATAAAACTGTAACTGTACACAGCATATATGAATGTAATATCTGAAACTGCCTGACAGGGTGTTTTCCTCAAAACTGGTAACACTGAGAGGAAATCAAAATGACAAAGTTTGCATAAATCAACGGCCAACCATATTAAACCAGATTACCAAGGGGGTCTCCAAGCAAAGAGGGAGGCTGCTTGAAAAGAATTGTAAAAGAGGAGTGAAAATTAGTGACTGTGGGGAGATGATACACTGGAGTATAAACAGAGTGGCTGTTAAGCCTAGAGTGATACTTTCAGAAGTTATCCCATCGGCATCACAGCCTTGGCTCAAGGCCTGATGGAGCATCTCTCCTGCCAGATGTTGTGAAGCCCCTGCACCCTGCTGATGGGCTCACAGTCCAGGGGCAACACATAGGGACACACACATGGGGTGTGAGGGTGTTGGTGCACGAGGGGGGCTTTCTTATTGACAGGTATGTTAGCAGATTGTTGGAGTTTCACAGGTGCACGTGAAGACAAAGCACCCATGACACCTGTAGGATGGGTGAGCAAATAGGAGACGTGCTTCCAGAACATGTTTGTAACCCATGCGTTTGGTGTGGTAGCGTGCACGTAACTGCATGTGTGAGATCTCAATTTATGGAGATTAGTTATAGAATGATGTTTTGAAATCTGTGGATGCTTATTAACATTTTGTAAGCCTCTGGTAGCATGGTTTATCTGTTGTATTGCTGATATTGATCCTGACTGTATAGTTCAATGACTGCCAATTAATTACGTGTTGCTAATGTATCAATACAGCGCTTAGATCCTGATTTAATACAAATGACGAGTTGAGCAGTTTTGACTGCATCACCAATCTTCAAAGCACACAGAGCAGCCAATGCTGTAACAGCCTTAACAATCTGCTTCCCCCACAGCTGCGCTTTTGATCTCTTCCAGGAGGTTAAATGTACTTATCTTCGTTGTTAAAAAATGACTGCTGGTTTACTTGCCTATCTTAAGTCCTTTGACAAGGACCTTTATTTCAGAAAAAGATATGTCAACCCCTTTTGAAAATCATAACATCCTAAACCAGATTTGGTTTGGTATTTTTCTTCCCTTCCAATCATGCAACAAAAAATAAGACACTTTTTGGGAAATTCAGACCACTGTACAAGTAGTGTGTAGTTTGCCATAACCTTACAAGAAGAGCTAGCCCACTTCAGCAGGCAAAGTAACATGTTTCTCATCTGGAAATTATTCTTCACATAGTTTCCTCCATCTTCTCTTTCAGAACCTGAATGAAGTTCCACTTCCAGCAATGTTGAGACCAGTCAAGGGTAAACTCTTGTGGAGAGCTGCTGAGCACGTGCATCTCTTTCAAAGGATCTGTGGGAACTCAGTATTACAAGAAGAGAGGGCTCTTCTTTAGGATATTAATTTAAGCTAGTCAAGTTCATTAAAAGTATCAGCAATAATTTTCTATCTGCTACAGATCAAAGGGGTAGCTCTTTTAAAAAAAATTATACTGGAGTCCATGTGTCTGTTTAATTCTGTTGGCTTGAGCCCAACTGATAGTCTGTTTTTCTGTCACCTCACGGTTTTTCTGTAAGCAAAATATAAAGAAGATGTAGATCTGTGCACAAAGAAGCGGCAGCTTTCTGGCAGTAGTTTTCATTCTCTGCACCAGATCTACTACACTCAGCACTTCTCATGAAAAAAAGCAGGCGGTCAAAGGGTTGATGTAGAGAGAACTGACACTATTTGGTAAAGCCTCTGAATTAATAAAACCTTAATATTCTTCAGTGAATCTAATGTTCTGGTTGCAATATTACTTCTAGTGTTCTTTTTTTTGTTCAGTTGCTTCATTGTACTTCATCATTGGTCTAATATCAAATCTCTGAGTTAATAACAATTTAGCTGGGCTGCCAGGACTAGAACTAAAATATGAAATGAACATTTTTTGCAGTTATGAATCTCTGAGATTGGAGCTTGCCCTCGCTATTCTCTGTGGTTTTTTCCTGACTTAACAAACTTGAACTATTAAAGCAGCAAAAAACTTTGTGACCTGAACTGAACTGTCTGTGAAGAAGCCATGTGTAAGGGAAGTGTGAAGACGGTAGTGTACATCAGTCTCACAACTGCTTCGTTACCTTCTTACTCAAATCAATAACAGTGAATATATAATATATCCAGCAAGGTTACATTACAGAACACAATTAAGCTTCTGCTTGTCTCCTTTGTTAAAAAGAATCATAAGGCACTACAGAACGAGGTTTGACAGATTTCTGTTGCCCATAGTTTCCAAACATTTCAAATTTATCATATAAGTTGTGTATGTGTTCATATTTCTTATTTTCTTAGCTTTTATTATTGTGCCATTACTGTAACTATCTAATAAACTTTAAGAAAAAAAAAAGTAATTCTATACATGTTCAATTTTATCTGTGATCTGCCTAAGGGATATATTGACTTGGGGAAAAAAGATTAATGGACACTCTAGAAGCGTGATCTGTTTCCTTATTTAACATTAATTCTTGACACGTTATGGAAATGTTAAGAGTTAGAGAATCATGTTGGCCTTAATACAATGTACAAGCTGTTCTGAAAAATTAAACTTTTTGTGTTAACATCATGCCATACTCTTTGGAGCAGTTTCAGCTCCAAATTATTAAAAATAAGTATATATGCATCATAGGTTATGAAGTTGAGCCCATTCTGGAGTCATATCCCCTGAAGAGGCATCCATCCTCTCCTTTCATAGATGGCCTTTTTTCATGCAAGATCTGGAATTGCTCTGTAGTGAGGCATAGTTGGTCTTGGTTGAGGTTGAGGTAATTGCACAACCTGCTGTTCCTTGGCACCCGATGTATCTTTTGACATGATGTTTGATGACAGAATAAATTGTTTGTCACAGCCATGAGTGTGAAGGGAAGAGGTCTAGGTGGCTAGCTTACACCCCCAGCAGACCATTCCACAATTTTAGGCTGCTGGGGTGGTCCACGGTGTAGTTTAGTAAACAAGATTTTTTTTTTTTTAATTACTAGCAAAAGACCACACAGTTTATATTGACCTGACAGTGCAAGTTCTCATGACTTTCTGTGCTTGTCTGAGTCTTGACTGTTTTTAACTTGTTTTAGCTGTGACAGCAATTGTTTAGCTGTCAGGTTTAGGCACAGTTGGCTTTAGTTCACAGTGATAACAAGAGTTATTCTGTGTAGATTGAATTAGCTATGATCCTAGAATTAAATGTGGATTTTAAGACTGTAAATTCAAGACATTAACAATGATCTCAGAGTGTTAATAAAAATCACAATGGTCAATCAGTAACTCCTAGAGGAGCACAGTCTTATTAAACTGGCTTAGATATAAAAAGAGAACAAAAAAATGAATAACTGAGATTAAATTAAGAGAAAGCTCATATATGCAGAATGTGTTAGGAAAATGATAAAAAATAAACTCAAGTGCCTGCCAAGTTAGAGGATGAAGGGACACCCCACTACAATCTTCAAAACCCTCCCAACAGATATTTTGGGTTGTAGACAACTTGCTCAAACCCTGTCCCACCTCTGGCTCCATCATCCTTGGGTCTCAGGGACACTGTGAGGGTGTGAATAACACCAGGGAAAAGGGGTGGGTACTAGGAAGGCTTTACTATATAACTATTTTACTTGTATCATTGAGGCTTTTCGGTATTATTTTGGACTACAAATGGTAACATTATTATGGCTGGACTAGCAACTCATTACTAGATTTGAATTAGACTGACAAATTAAACTAAAAACTAGCTTTTGGCTCCACATATATATGGTACATTTCCTTTAGCCACAATAAAAATTTTGAGTGTAGCAACTGATGGTGGTGGGGAGAGGCAAAAGGCCTAAATCTGGTGCATAGGGAATAATACCCTTTGCACGACAGATCTGGGGGCTGCTAATGCTGGAGAGAAATTCTGTCCTGCTTTTTCTGTGCATGCCTCAGGTACTTGGGTCCCTGCACCCTGTCCTGAGCAGCTTAATGTTGATCAGTCAGGACCACTATGGACTAGTCACTGAATAGACCAGAATTCAGAGGTTGCAAAAGTGGATTGGATCTTCTTTCTTGCCTGCATCGAGCTGTACCTTCTGTTATACCTTCTACAAAATGCAGCGTAGAAGTTATCCCTTCCTTGGCAGCAGCTCTTCTAAGAAAGTCAAAGAAAGGACAGCCTGAACTGGAATCAGCAGGAGCTGCACCAGGTTCACTGGGGCTTGCAAGTGATTATAGAGTTCATTATCAAACTGATGCAAGTACCAACTGAAGAGAGGATGGAAGGAAGAAAAGATGAAAAATAGTAAAGGGGATCAAACTCCATCAGAAAAATGAACTTTTGTTCTGGAGTGAAATGGCCACAACCTGGAATATTTGCACTGCAGTTTCTCTATTTTAAACCCACACTTATTTTAGCCTGTATTGAGCCCTATGTCATGACTAACTTTTTTTTTTTTTTTGAATAAGCAGATTAGAAAGCTGCTTAGCAACAGGGTGCACAGCTGTTATCTCTGTGCCTTAAGAAAGAAAAGGCAATGATCTCAGCTATGACAAACCTATGAATTTGACCTCAGTAGCATCCAAGATAGCAGAATACTTTTTGAAGAGATAATGAATACAGACAGGGTAATGACTGACAAATAGTCTTGCCAAAAGCAGATTGTACAGACTTCATCAATATCATGGACAAATATCATATTTTTGAAATATATTTTGTATCGTATTTTGACAAAGGAAGTGCAGTATATCTAGCCTCTTTGAAAGAAATTAACAGAAAAATTAAAACAGGAGAAAGTGGAACTTGTAGTCACGCAGAGCTGATTGCGAAGAAGACTAGAAAAATGATGCTGAAATGGTAACCTTGGTAAAAGGGAGATTACCAGAGAAGCTTTTCAAGTCTCTGTTTTTTCTGGTGACATGGGTACAAAATGCCAGAGCTACAATAAAATTTGCACATGATGCCAAATTTTGTATCAGCATTTCTTTATAAGGAAAAAAATGGCAAATGCTAGAGAAAATATTGAAGCTTAAGGATTAGTTTGGCATAAGAACTCATTTAAGTAAATTTAAGTTGGAAATGAAAGAGAGATTTACATCCAGTGGAACATGAAACTGAAACGGATCACCTTTTTCTACAGCATACAGAACTGACCAAGCCCATCACACATTGGAGGAGGGAGAAAAAAAGTAACAACTGTATTTTAAGTTTTCAGAACCTCAGCCCCATCAATAATGTATCATTAGCACTAAGTATCAGGCTCTGGAACTGCCAATGATTAAACTACTTGGGTCATTAATGACCTGCAGAATGTTAAGTGATGTTTCCCCATTGGGCTGTGATTAGGAAGCACCTGTGCTTGCATAGCTCAAATTAAATTCATAAATTTGAACTAGCACAATTGCAATGAATTAAACAATGAATTAAAAAAAAAAAAAAAAAAGCTGCTTTGCTCCCTGTTATACTCTGACATGATTCCAAAGATTGTTTCCTTTTTTATCCCCTGCTTAAATGTAACCACAGCTCACAGAAGGGGAAGAAAATATTTATTGATCTACAAGGATTGTCACAATAAAATAAAGATCTCTGAAAAGGAAGAAGAGTGTACAATATCATGAGATTCAATAGCCTAATACACCTCCCTGGATTATCCCATGAGCATAAAGAGCAATGGAACCCCTACCCTAACTCTACAAGAACATTAAAGCTCAGTTTTCTTACCTAAGTATATTAATTGCATATTATTGAGGCACACTTTGGTATGTGGAACATCCATTCCACAGGCTGAGGCATACAACCAGGACCTACAAAGGAACTCTGCCCCGAAGGACTGGCACTTGTGGGTAAGATGGGATAGCCCAGAGCTTCTCAAATAATAACAGATAACCTTGTTTGGACAACTGGTTCCATCCTCAGATGTCTGTTACTCTGCCTGAGCTCTATCATGGTTCCTGGAAGACAGCCCTGTGTGTTACAACACTGTGCTGCTCCAAAAGTTGTGAGTTACAGAGTTCATCCACCTGCTTTATGAAACTGTCCAGTTACTTTCATTACTATTTTTCTGGGGTTGTCTCATTTACAGAGACCATAACTTCCTTGGAGGTTTTTGAATAAAATGGTAGATGACTAGATAAAATTAAATCTCTCTCAAAGTGCATATGTCAGGATATAAATTGTACGGGAAACTTTCATTGTGCTGTTCTCCAAGTTTTTTGTTCTTTGTGTTGTATTCTTAATAATGTTAAATATTGTTTTATAGGCATTGTTTCCTGTTTTTTCCTCACATTCAGTGTCTTTGCTTTGCCAGTCTTGTCTCCAGTTTGGTTTCTCCTCTGGCTTTTGCTCCACACTCTCTTTCTAATTCCCAGATTCAGTTTCCAAACCTTCTTTTCCTCTTCCCTTTAATTTTTAATTGTTCTTCAAATATCTAATAATCTATTTCTAACTCTGAGATTTTCTTCTTATATTGTCTGGCTAGACATAGTCAGATGGGACAACATCTCTACCCACGTCTTATCCCTTCTTCATTCAAATCAGACCTCCAGAAAGTTAATGATAAATTAGGTCCTATAGTTTCCTTGCTCCATCTTCTGTTATTTTAATCTAGACTAGGCAATGTCCCAAGTGCCTAGACATGATATCTGGACAAATTTTCAGGGAACTAGCCGTAAAGCTTTACCAGGTATCTCTGAAAATGGTTTTAATATGGTTTTCCATTTAACCAATTTAGCTCATATTTTCTTGGGTGGAACCAATTTCCTTTTATCCTCCCGGATTTAAAATACTTGCACTAAAGCACTTAAAAGAAAAAAGTGGAAAAAAAAGAGAAATGTTTGAAAATTTATAATCCATTCTCCCCCATTCATGTTCCTATAGACAGTCTGACTAATTTTTAAAAATAATAATATTAAATGGTTAATAATCATTGATCTTGGAGAGAAAAATGTCAGGGGATCTAAAAATCTGTCATGCTACTAAACACATTTACTAATCAGCATTGAAACAATGACGTGTGGAATGTGTCCTCGTGGGATTAAACAGGCAGACAAAACAAAAAAGTAATCTTGTTTCCATTTGTAGATAATTTAGGAGTAGGGGGGACAAAAAGAAAGAATGAAAATCCATATATTCAACACTCTCTGGATTGTTCTAGCAGTTCAGGTCCTTGGAAAAGAGTTAATATTTATCAGCTCTTCAGTTACTGCATTGCACTGTGCTCTGACTTCATATTTCTTGTGCTGCTCTTCTCATTTTCTCCTTACTGATCTCAGTGAAATAACATGAAAGGCAAAAGGGTAACAACCCCTCATAGTAATTTCCTCTCTTTTTTATCACAGAATACTTGGTTTCTCATGATCTTTACACCCCTTGCTGTTGCTCAGCCATGTAAAGGATACATAAAAATTCCAAACAGTTGAATATAACCTCTACCAGATAAAGGAGTAAACAAACACATCTCCTCACACCCTTGTACTATGTGAGTCTGCACCACTTCCCTGGTGATAAATGAGACTACAATGGACTTAGGGCAAGAGTTAACTGTAAGGCTTACATCTGGAGTTCAAGTTTTGAATTAACATTTAAAAGATGCTCATACGAATTATCAAGTCTTTTGAATCTGCAGTCCTCAACCTGGCAATCTTGTAAGAAATGAATCACTGATAAAATTTCTTGCATTTCTGTTTTCAGTCACAGCTGGAAGCGTAACAAGAACAGCATCTCCTGCCAAGTTATTTTCATAGTTGTCCTGTCCAGACACGGAAATAATAATAAAAAAATGATACTGCATTTCAGTATCAGCTTAAAAGCTTTATTTTAAAGACAATTCTAAAACTGGACAAACTTTTAATTTTTTTTCTTGGATTTCATTTTCATTTATTTAAACAAGCCAGTAGAAACAAACTCTTAGCTTAAGGATGGTCCCAGGGCCAGCAAATCCAGGGAAATCTTAGGATGTTAGACTTCTTATTTTTCCAATCTAGTGCAGGAGATGCTGCAAGGCAGCTCAAGCGAGGAGGCACTGGGGCATACAAGGGAGATGTGGCAGCTCTCTCCTCCTATGAAAGTGCCTGGGGCAGACACCCTCGAGAAAACACCTTCCAGTAGCCCCTTTGTTATGTGGGTCTCACTGCAGGACACTGGCTCTGATGCAGAGCTCTGTTGTTGTCTCCCACAGGCTCCCCCATACAAGGTCTACCACAACATGCAGCAGGACAGAAATGGCAGTGCATGTAACTAATGAAATCCTATGTATTTGGGTCCCTAGAGCATGCAGCACCCTTGTAGCTTATGGGAAAACGGCAAGTCACATCATCTCACTCCTGTTTCCTCTTTTAAGTTATGGAAATTAGGTAACTAACTCTAAATGTAGAACCTGAAATCTGATCCACTTATCAAATGGCTTTTTTTACCAAAATAATTCTCCTTCAGTGGTAGCCTTTCATAGCAGTGTGTGCATGCATATATGCATTATATTTTATGTATGTTTATACAACATTCAGAATAAACATTTTTGTTTTAGCATGAGCATCAATAACCCAGAGGATCACTGGATAATCTAATTATAAGATGTTATATAAGATGTGAGACATATGCATAGTACTTGAAAGGTGCTATAAAACATTATAATCATAATTATATAAATTATTGCTAAAATTTGAAGATCCAGTCAAACTAATTGTAGTGGGATTAGAGTTTCCAATTCCCTTAAACATTTAGGAGAATTAATGAGAAAGTTGATTCTGATGTCAGTGAGGATCTCACAGCTTTAAGGGAGATGAAGGGTGGAGGTGGGGAATGCGGGAATGAAAGAATATTTTTTTCAGTCTAATTACAGTAGTAATGTCTAAAAGTCTGAGAATTCTGCTTCTTTCATTCAGAGACCAATATTTTCAAATAAAGGGTTATGCTTGTACCTATTGAACTCAGTTTATTTAAATCAAAATTTTGCCTGTTATGTTACCTGAAATGCATTCTNTTTGCAATTCAAATATGAAACTTCTAACAAAATTGCAGTGCATCAACCCAGAACAAACAACTCATCAAACCCCATAAACATGGCATGATCCCAGTAATGAAAAATGAGATTTGCAACAGCCTGTAATTAGCATGGGAATGACAGGCACATTCTAAACCTTTCTGAACATATGGGTAATTATTGAAGAGCTATGACAGTAATGCATCAACAAGCCTATCTGTCTTACTGTGGTTCTGCGTTCTGGCTGCCTCTCAGTGGATCTTAACATGCCATTCAGTAATTTGGTGAAAACCTCATCACCCAAGAGCAATGATAGGGTTCCGCCCATAATGAGAAGGAAAATTAAAAGAATCATCACTTAAAAGGAGTTTTGAGATTCCAGATAAGCAACCCAAACATTTTATATTTCTAACGTGCAATCTTTCCAACCTTATAATTTGGTGGTGGGAATTTTGAAATTTCTGCAATAATGGGTATTTGCCTACAATTCTATAATAAGAAAGTAAAGAAGGGGAAAGAAAGAAGACCTGTATGAAATAGGTGAAAGGAAGATGACTATGGACGTCATCAAGAGCCTAACAATTGTAAACCTCTTGCCCAAGAAGCACTCAGATCCCCAAAAGGTGAAAATTAGTATTAATACCTTGTATTATGGTAGTATCTTGAGGTCTTCCCGTGAGGACAGAAAAAACCTCATTGACTAGTGTGTGGCCCAGGAAGAAAAATAATAAACAGAGAATTCCAGTTTGGAAGCTCTGAATGAACGAAACAAATAGCAGCTAGTAGAAATGCACAGCACTATCACTGTGTATTTAGAAAAGGAAAACTGGACTACAGGAAGAGGAATAGTCAATGATCTGTTTATTAATGGTTACAGAAATAACCTTATCCTTCCATCAAGACTCAAATTTTTATTTATACTCAACAGCTAAGCAGGTTTTTTTGCAATGATATTGGAAGACAGAGATTAAACTGGATACTGGAACAAAAATCCTTAAGTCTAATTTTTCAAGCTTTTCACCCTAAAACCTCCCTTCTACAACCAGTAAAGCTTGAAAATGCCTTGCAGTTTGATTTTCATTTTAGATATCTAGAAATGGGGGTGGGGACAGAGTAGGAGTGAAAAAAGAAGGAGAAAGGCTGGGGATAATATTCACCTTCACACTGAACCACTTCTCCTAGCCTAAGTTATATAGCAGAAGAAAAGACAGAAGTGAGCTAACATCAATCATCCTTACGGATCTTTACTTTTTATTCATTGTTCTATTGATCTCTTTCAGCATTATTTCATAGGTAGATTGCAATAAAAGTCATTTCTTATTATGTCTCCATTTTAAAGCATATGACACAATAGTTTTTGAATGAAGGACAGGTTCCCTAAGGGAAAGAACAAAATCCTGAGCAAAAGCACAGATTTATTGATCTCTCCTTCAATAATAATGATTAAAATCTAACCAAGCACTATTGCCTTAATAAATTATTCAGCTGTCTTTCCCTCCTCCACATTCCAACTGGATGAACTCCAAAAAAAGAAAAGTTCAATCACAAAATGCTGAAAATACTGTCTTCTTCATGCAGTGAGCCATGACAATGTTAAAAACATGCTAAATAACAGCATCTTACAGACAAGAAATAGTTTGGCCCAAAGCCCAGCTGACCAGCAACTGGGGAAAGAAAGCAACATATGTCCCAGAAAAGTGGGGGAGAGATTTTGTCAGCTCTTTCCATTTTCTAGGCAAATTTAAGAGTACTGTTTTCCCTACTCAGCCACTTTTTCTCTTGCAATGGAGCAATGAGAACTGTGCCCATAACTGTAACTCTGTCTTCCGTATGAGAATACATCCCCTGTGGGTTAAGCTGGAGGTTTATACTCATCTATCAAGTGTCTTCATTTCACCCCAAATCTCAGGAATGTTTAATTGTCAAGACATTTTCTGCCTAGGCCTGCTCCTGGGATATCCAGCCCTGAAGCAGAGATTTCCAGAACAGAACATGCTGTTCACAGAAATAAACTGGCAAAAGATAATTTGCTGGGTAACTTGAAATCTTGCCTCTTCATTTCAATTTGTTAAAACTTCCATGTTCATGTATCATTCAAAGTTCTTGATAAGATTAACATATATTGTATGTTTATAAAGAGTGAAATACAAGCTGCAGAAAGTAATCCTTCATACTCAGTATGCTTATACATACTATACATCTGAATATTCCCTCCTTCTAAATAAAAACTTGATGTGAAAGTAGGAAGACCAGCATAAAATACATAAATCTCTAGACAGTGATGATGTATTAAAAAGAAATGTTTCATATAACCACGCTCAAATTAACCTCTCTGCCGCCACTATAGTACATAATTATGTATCTGGATGGCTAGGGAAACACTTGTCTATCAACATGACACTGGCTATGGACAGAAGTGGATAGAGGTGTCAGTCATTTAAAATAAGATTAATGATTTAAACTATAAAGATCTCACATTAACTTTCCAGGAATGTCAAAAGAATCATATGTAAACAACCATTTTCTCTTGTGATTGTAATTTATGTAGATTTCAATCAAGGGCAATGTTTAAAAGAATACATGCCAAGTTTGATATAGTTTAATAATGATTTTTTTTTAATAAGACTAGTTTTTTGAAAAAAAAAGTTACCTAGATTTATGGAAAGCATTAGCTGGGATATCGATAGATTAACCAGGTGAGACAATATTTATACAACCTGCTATAAGAAAAGTTTGCTATTCATGGGTTTTGGAAACTATTTTTTTGCAATTTGAAATCAGTGCTATCAAATGCAAGTGTAATTCCACACTTAAAGCATCTAACCAGTCCACAAACAGTATCTACCTTTTCGTTGTTTAAAATACTCAGAACCTACTCCATCAACTCTGATCTAAAATAAATTCAAAGTCATCTTAAAGCAAGAATGCATGCAGTTTTAAATTCCTCCTCTTGAAACAGTCTCAACACCCTTATGATATTAAAATCAGCATTGCATACATAAAAACTGTCTTCCCAAACTAAATTGTATCAGTGTTTTATGATCTGTTGCGATGGGTGCTAAAAGTAATTGCTTCACTTATAAAAATAGGCACCATATATGTACTGGTTTCAGCTGGGATAAAGTTAATTTTCTTCCTAGTAGCTGGTATAGTGCTGTGTTTTGGATTTAGTATGAGAATAATGTTGATAACACACTGATGTTTTAGTTGTCGCTAGGTAGTGCTTACACTAGTCAAGGACTTTCCCAGCTTCCCATGCTCTGCCAGGTGCACAAGAAGCCGGGAGGGGAGGAGGCACAGGCAACAGATCCAAATTGGACAAAGGGATATTCCATACCATATGACGCCATGCTCAGTATATTAACTGGGGTGAGTTGGCCGGGGGAAACAGCGATCATGACTTTGGGACTGGCGGCGTTGTTTGGCAGGTGGTGAGCCCTTGCATCACTTGGGTTTTTCCCCTGTGTTTTGTCTCTCTCTTTCTCTTGTTTTCCTTTCCATTACATCATTATTATTATTATTGTTGTTGTTGTTGTTGTTGCTGCTGCTGCTGTTGTTGTTATCTGTTTTAATTATTAAACTGTTCTTATTTCAACCTATGAGTTTTCTTACTTTGGCCCTTCCAATTCTCTCCCCCATCCCACTGGAGTGGGGACAGTAAGCAAGGAGCTGTGTGGTGCTTAGTTGCTGACTGGGGCTAAACCACAACACAGGTATATGAATTTCACAATAAATAATGCAATAAAGCATTTAACATTCATTTCAAAATGCTTTACAGGGTGAATATGTGCTCCTAGCGCAACTTTTACTGACCTTTAGGTCTATCAGAATTAATCTCAACTTTAAACAGACGCTTCTGAAACACCCCAAGTGTCCACAAAGGATAGGGCCAGTTCTAATTCATTATAGCAGGTTCAGAGGAGGGCCACAAAAAAGGTCAGAGGGATGGAACACCTCTGCTATGAAGAAAGGCTGAAACAGTTGGGATTGTTCAGCCTGGAGAAGAGAAGGCTGCAAGGAGGCCTTATTATGGCCTTTCAGTAATTAAAGGGGGCTTATAAGAAAGAACGGGACAGACTTTTTAGCAGGGCCTCTTGTGACAGGACAAGAGGTAATGGTTTTAACCTAAAAGAGGGTAGAATCAAATTAGATTAAGGAAGAAGTTTTTCCTAATGAGGGTGTTGAAACACTGGCCCAGGTTGCCCAGAGAGGTGGTAGATGCCCCATCCCTGGAACCATTCCAGGTCAGGCTGGACAGGGCTCTGGGCAACCTGATCTAGTTCAAGATGTCTCTGCTCATTGCAGGGGGGCTTGGACTAGATTATCCTTAAGGTCCCTTCCAACCCAAACTATTCTACAATTCTGTGTATCAGGTTTTAGCCTATTTTACCAGTAATGTTTTTTAAGAGGAGATATTTTTTATCCCATACTGGAAAAGAGAACAAGTGAAAGCAAAGTTCCTTGTCTTCGTTAATCCTGGAAGTTTGCAGTGGTGCTAGAATGGAGAACAGACCTTCCAAACCAAACCAACCCTACAGTCATCTCTGCTTCTCAGAAAGGGTCAAGCTTCAGAAGAGTTTTTCCCTTAAAGCCACAAAGCTTTTTGCACAAAATAATCACATTTAACAATACTGATAAAATCTGAAATTACAGATTTACACATAGCATATGGCATTGTAAAGCATTTGCAAAAATGAGTGATGAATAAAGGCAATTTTTGGACAACTAGAAAATCCTGAAGTTTTCGCTTTGCCTGTGTGGCATTGGTGTGCACTACCTAAGAGAAAAGGGACAAGAAGCCATTAATAGCAGAGCACACTCTTCCTCTAGATTTGAAAGGGAAGATGTGTTAAGTGCCCAGATGCTGAGTGGAGGCACACCTAGTCAAAGAAGGAATGCCAAAGAAGGGGTAGAATCCAAAATGCCATCTTTGTATTATATATTAGCTCTAAGGCAAAAAGCAGAAGATGTCCCTAAAGCAGCAAGTTAGCTTCTATAGATCATATCCTTAGGCACCCATCCTTCCATTAACACTGTAGAGGATTTAGGCTACCTTGGATACAAGTGCCTTTCTAGGATGCAACAAGACTTCAGTGCCTAAGTCTCCTTGTAAATCTGGGTTAAAAGATTTGGCTCAATGTTACGCAAGAAAGTTGAGGAAAGGTAAAGCCTTGAAAAAAATGATGAAGAATCATCATTTGAATGGGTAGCTATGTATTATTGGACAGCTCTTCTTTTTCCACAGATTATTTCAGAAGATGGGCAATAGTCAATAACCTTCTGCAGTCAGCTGTTTTAGAATATATAATCTGATTTTTTTTACTTATTGCAATTTAGAAAGGAGAACTGAAAGGTTATTGAGAATTGTTTTGGAAATTTCAGTGGTCAGTAAACCATCAGTGTAAGAAATCTGGATTTATTATGGAGATCTAGGCTGGTTCATTCCTATCCAGAACAAAGCCCTATTTAATGTCCAGAAAAATTCAGCTTGAGATTTGGAACGCTTGTAAACTGTTTGTTCAAAAATTGTTTATTCACAAAGACATGTTGCATACCCATGAATGTCTACCAGAGCAACAGCTTATTTCCAAAAAAGGAAAAAATAATGTCACGGTAAAAAATTGCTTACATTTGAAAAGTGTGATGAAAAAGATATCTTGCAGGGTCTAAATATAGTAGGTTTCCAAGACAGCAGCATGCTTAATGTTTTTCATGCTTTAGTTTTGTTTTATTTAAATGAAGTAGAATGTTATTAAATTAAATTCAATGGAATAATGGAGAACAATAATGGTATACACACAACCTCATCATCCAAAGACTTGCCTTCTCCTAGCTGTCTCATTCTAAGAAATAGCTGCCTGGGATTGCAAGGAACCAAAGCAGTTCAGTGAAGAATTTTAATCTTTACTCGGTCGACTAAATTTGAAAAGATCTAGAAGACCTGACTGAAGTGTTTAAGATGACACAAAGAAGAATTAAAAGGGATCATCTTATGCACTTTTTACAGTCTACTAAACAAGATAGTTTGGTATGATTTTTCATTGTAGTGGTAAAATTACAGTAAATCAGAGGAAATATTTATCGATATACTGAAAATTTGGTCACCTTTGGGACTTTGCCATTTAGACTGGTCAGAGACAAATGCTGCACATGGATTGAAACTGTAGGTAGCTGAAGAGGTGTGAACAAGATTTTTACATTTTATACATTCACCAGATGAAACTTCAGGCACAGACTGGCTCCGAAGGGATTTAGGAAGTGTCTTCTTTCATGAATACTCCTACTCCTTTCTTCTCCTGCCTTGTGTTCCTCAACGAGTCTTTACACATAGATAAAAGCCAACTGCCACTGCCAAACGCTGGTATCCCAGTTGCAGTCTGAGGTTTGAATACAGCTCTCTCTGTGCAGGTATGGTAAGAAGTGACTAGGAGAAAGATGTCACTTTCAGGAGAAAATATAATTAGACTTGACTGGAAAATGGAAGTCCCACTTCAAAGAAAGTTTATTCCTGAATTTCTTTTCATTCATTCATTCCATTACAGAGACCACCGTTATGGGCAATGTCTAACATTTCAAGATTCTTCAAAGAGAAATTTGCCACTTCAACACTTTCTAAGTCTAAAAAATTCTAATGTTGGTTTCAAATACCATTTACCTGAAATTTGTGTTATTCTATTTTATGCAGTTGTTAAAAATACATTAGAGAGTCAATTTCTGAAATGAAATCTTTTGATTTGATCCTTTCTTTTTTCCTTGATGTTTAGATTCATGGCATTTTTTAAGATGGAAACTGTGAAAACTCTTAAAGTATGAGAAAACTTTGTCCTAAAAATAAGTTAGGATAGTTTAGAAAAGTGATGACTCTCTCTTGAACAGTGCAGTTGTCCCCAGAGTTGTATTTACACCCAGTGCACCATTTTTACTCTTCATGCAATCCTAATTTTTTGGAAGATATTTTCAAATGTATTTTCATACTCTTTATTGATCCAGAGAAATGACCAGTTAGATGTATTGCTTTCCCTTAATGCACATGCATAACTTCTTTTCATATAATTGCAAATTAAATATTAACAACATTTTTACCTTAGGGAGTCAACAGCATCATGTAAACAAATTTAAATCTTAGAAACTAATAGTGTATTTAGTAGAAATAATCATTCTTGTTTAACACTAGGTATGACCTGCAATTTGGAATTAAGAACAGTAATATGTTTTTTTTTTTTTTGTGGGACAGTTCTTTATTGTTTAGAAATATTTGCTGTAACTATATCTGTTATTAGAAGGACTATGGAGAAAATAAATAAAATAAAATGGAACTGTACAGGTACAAATGATGACACAACAGCCAAAGTAATGAAGAAAACAGCCTGTGACATCTCTAAAAGACTACTTTAACTTGCTCATCCAAATGGAACTTTCCAAAGAAATACTGTTCATGTTCCT
>WEKW01012810.1:0-19586 GCA_013389905.1 Sula dactylatra
CTGGTTTGGTTAAGGGGTTGAGTGCATCCATCACACTCCACTCCATGACTACAGTCAAGCTACTTTATTGACTCATACTGGTAGTACGGTTACTTCTTGCCTCTATGTCACAAATATGTGACATATTACAGATCAGTGGTAAGGGCACAATTATTCGGTAAGTTGTTTAGTTTAAGTGTTGCAATAAATGCTAGTTATATACCATTTCTCACAGAGAAGCAGCTGACTGTATATGTTTTACATGTTGGATTGACATAATTTGTTTCATTTTTTGCCAAACTTTGATATACAGAATAATTAGAAGCAATAGACATAAGGTCAAAACTAACAAAACTACAACTGGATGCAGCATCAAATTCAAAATGCCAGTTGCTGTTGGTGACCATCCAAAGAGTTTCCCACCAGTGATGCTCTCCATCTTCCTTTACTCTTTCTAGGACACGGTGTATCCTCTCTGCATAATGACAGACAGCAATCAGAGTTCTTTGTCTGTTGTGCCAAATTTGTTTTAGCAATTGACTCAGGTCATCATGTTGCAACAGTTTTCTTACCAATCTGAGATTCATTCCAATAGAGGTATGCAATAAATCTTAATACAATGTATAGTTAGATTGTAGCAATTGGTTGGTTGCTACAGGAGCTGAATTAGTTAAAGTCACACCCCATAATTTTGGTAAAATTACAAATACAGATATTTGAGTGATTATATGTCTCTACAGCGGTGTTGCCTATGAATATAGAATCACAAAGGGTTCTCATACAAATATATCCATTTCCAACATATTCAAGTACAGCCTCAGGGGTTTCATCAGGATGTATTTCAAAATGACACACATTTTGTTCAGTGTCAAGACAAATGTCTTGGGCCTTAACGCTATTATGCTCACAAATAAATCGTTGTTCCTGTACGACACATGCATCAACATCAATAGTTTGCCATTTCTTCCCATTTTGTTGGGCCCATACACTATGTTCTACTGGATAGAGGACAGTTCCATGGTGATTTAATCCCAGCACAATCATGTGGTATATACCGAAGCACTGTGTATTGTCAAAACAAAAGCTGTGGCTTTACACTGTCGGTGGGGTCATAAGTGAAATTAACTACATACCAAGATTGGAAATCCTTTTCAAATTGAGTCACATTATCCCACATTACCTTTCAAATCTCAGTGGGCATGGTGCCCTCATCGCCTTCCCTTATAACTGCTGTTACTGTAGATGGCACCCACAACTGAAAAACACCTATGGTGCAGAATGTACTATAGTTACCATACTGATTAGCATAAATAAAGGAAGTGAGGGTCTCCACCCCATGTGTCGGACTTGTTGGCATATAAGCCAAATTTGGTCCATGCTGATGATAGCTGCTTCTGTAAGAAGGATAAACAATCCTCTGATTGTTGGCCCAAACTCCAGGGGAAGTGTGCTGGTATCATTCCTGGTACCATTCCTGGAAAGGGAAAACAGTACAAGTCTCGGCGGTGTTTTTCCAGACGAGTTACCCCTTACTAGCTCAACGTGTTTAACTGCTTGGACTAAAGACAAGAGTCCCTTTTCCCACTCAGAATATCTCTGTTCTGTCTCTTTAAATGCAGTAGAGTTAAACATTAAAGACTTTTTAGGCCCACTTGGCCCTGTCTGGAATAGATTGCAATAAGTACCATGTTCTGCAAAACCCCATTCTGATATAATAGGTTGATGGGGGTGTACTGGTCCCAGTGACCGATTTTGTAAAAGTGAGTACAGTGGATGAGCAATAATAGAAAATCTACGTATATGTTTCTTCGGGTACCCTAAAGTACCCATAAGCTGCTGTAATTCTTTCCTAGATTGGGGCATCTGCTATTTTACTTAGGTTGTCCGGTTGAATTGCTGTACTACCTGCAATCCACCAAGTACCTAAAAAGCTTCCTTCTCCCTGACGTTTTTCAGGTGGAACAACTTCTGCTTTATATAGTAAATCAAAGTACACTGCTGCTGCCAATTCTCCTGCCTTTTCAGGGGAGGTCCCTCCGATTAGAATATCATCTATGTATTGGTACAGTTTCACATCTTGAGGGAGTGAGACTGTCTATAAATGCTCAGCAAGTGCAGCATGAGCAATCGTGGGTGAATGTTTATATCCCTGTGGGAGTCTGTTAAAGGTGTATTGTATACCTTTCCAAGTAAAAGCAAATTTCTCTTTATCCTCCTCCTGCAAGGGGACCATAAAGAACGTATCTTTTAGATTTAGCACTGCTATCCATGGATGTGTGTCTGCTTGTAGTGTGGCTGTTACAGTTGCAACTTTAGGTACTGCAGCCCTTAGCAGACCTGTGTTGGCATTTAGGCACCAATAATCAATTGTCAGATGCCATCTTCCATCCAGCTTTCAGACTGGCCAGATGGGGGAATTACATGGGGAGTGGGTTCTAGAAATATTGTGCTAGTTTTCCAAATCTGCTGTTACATCAGAAATTTCATTTTGTTCCACAGCAGAAATCAGATACTGCAGTACATTGTAATTTTTGAATTGGGGAGTGCAGGGGCTGCACAGAGTACACACACTGCAGCCTCCCAATTTCTACTGGAGTTGGTACTTGTACCAAAGAACCACACACTGCCATCTGGCAAGTGCCAGTTTTGTCTGGTCAAAACATCGAAAAGCAAAATATTTTCATTGAGCTTTTTAACTGCAAAGCAAGTGGACAACATGTGCTTCTCAAGAGGAGCCATAAATTAATTTTCACAGTTTGGCAAATAACACTTGCTCCATTTACTCCAGTGACTTCAACTCTCTGTTGTCCAGGTTGCATGCCCAGATTCTTGACATCCTGTTGTGTTCGTATTGAAATTTGTGCTCCTGTATCTATTAGAAGTTTCACCACTTAGCATTGAGGGGCCAACTTCAATCAGAACGTATTCTGCCTTAATGATGGGTCTAACCTCGTATTCAGAGGAATCTGAGGGGAACAAGGGAGAGCAGCTTAAGCATGAGGCTTTCAGCACTTTACAGTCAGGGAAAAAAAAAAAACAAAAAAAACCTCACCACCAGCAAAACACCAAAAAACCAACCACTGCTGTAGCTGGATTCAAAAATGGCTAACTCTTCTCAGGTGAAATATCTCCCCTCTTCCCAACCTTAAAAACAGTTTCAGATCCCAGATGAGTACCCCAGTCCTTGGACCATTGCTGGCCTCTCCTAATCAGCTGTCACATTTTGACAAGTTATTAGATACCAATAAGGGAAGGAAGAGAGACTAAGGCTGTCACTTGGAGGCACAAGAAACTGAAGCTTCTTAAATAAATATTTCAAAAGTTTTAATTTAAACAAAAAATAAACTGACAACAGGTCTTAAAAGGTTTGGGGTTGGTTCATTTTGGGGTTTTTTTTTCCATTTTTTATTTTGCAAGACGGATTCACAGAATAATTTAGGTGCCTAGGATGTCCAGACATCAGTTAATCCAACTTCTACTCTCAAAGCACAACCAACTTAGATCAAGTTGTACTGAGGCTGGAGATCCTACAGCCTTCTCTCTGGGCCCCTGCTCTTACTATCTAATTGTCATTTCCTGTGTTGCAAAATGCATCTGTTGCCTCCCATCCTTTCACTGTTCATGCCTGAGAGGAGCCTGCTCCTGCCTGCTCTCTACCCCCATCAGGTAGCAAAAGACATGAATAAAGTCCCCCTTGTCCTTCTCTTGCCCAGGAAAATAAACCCATCTCTCTCAGCCTCTCCTACACATTGTGCACCCCAGCCCGGCTGTCCTGGTAGACTCTGCACTAAATTTCCTGTAGCACCTCAGTGTCTTTCCTCTACTAGGGAACATGGTCTCCCCAGCATCGGACAGAGGGCAGGAATCCCTTTCCTCTTCTTGCCAGCCACGCTCCTGCTTAACGCAGCCCAGGCAATGGTTTGCTACAAGGGCATACTGATGACTCCTGTTCATCTTGTTCACCAGGACACTCAGCCTGCCGTACATAGCAAAGTCTGGGATTCAGTGCAATGTATGTTACCAAAAAGAAAACAAAGTCTGGGATTCAGTGCAATGTATGTTACCAAAAAGAAAATAAGAGTAACTGCAGCTTTCAAAAGGTGTGCTACTTTTCTTCTTAAGGCTTAATGGTAGCATTTTAAATCATTAAGAAAAAAAAATCCTATATCCTCTCTCAAGCTCACACATCACTCCAAGGAACCTGACTTTTCTCCCTACAAAAAGCTGTGGAAAATAATAATGCTGAGAGTCTGACAACTTCAGAGAACACAATATATTTAACTGCTGCTAGAAATTTCTTACTAAGTATAACCAAAAGCACTGATAATTAAACATACTAATACCAGCACCAAAAACACATATCCAGCCAACATTTTGGAGGGGTTTTCCAAACAAAAGCAAAGATCTTATTCGCCCTGGAGAGTTATATATGTAATTATCTACTCCAATTTCAGCTGAAGAGATTAGGAAACAGGGAAAAAGGAAAAGGGAGGCATTTAAAAATAAGTAGATAACTTTAAATAATTAAAGTAATTAAGAATTCATTTAGTCTTCTTCATGTATATCTTTCATGCAAGCAATAACAAAACTCTCCTTTTTGAAAAAAGGCATAATGTGCAAAGAAAGGAAATTACTTGAAATCTATGCCTCTATCTCAAAGTTTCATCATCAAGTTTGTTTGGGTTTTTTTTTTTTCATATATCTAGGCTGTTACAGTAATTTCAAAGATTTGTAAGCTATTGATAGGAAGAAAGCTCTACCAAGCTAGGTAATTTAAGGTTCTTCCAACATGCCATTCTGCTGTTTAAACAAAGAAACTGCTCTACTAAGTAATCCAGTGCTGCAAATGCAGAATACCAAAAGGGGGAATGACACTTTTGGCTACCCCACAGTTCCCTCATCTTGCTAAGACCTGCGGAATCCACACCTCCCTGAGAACCTGCTAACTGGTGCTTTCCACAACTACTCAAACACACAGGTTGTAACTATTTTCTGAATGCTACAAGAGATTTTGCACTTAAAGCTGCTACAAAATATTGCTAAATATTGCAAAATATTCCCATTGTATAGATGGGTAAGATGCACAAACCAGGAAAATTACTTCATGTCTATCCTGCAGAAATCCTGTAACAGAGATGACATTCAGCATTCCTCTCTCCAAGACCTACACTTCAACTAACTCCACCTCACCTCCCCAGGTGAAGAGAATGCTAAATACTCTAGGGTTCCAAAGCACTTAGGTAAATATCAAGACATTGAACACACTGTCAAATTTTCTGCTTGACTAGGAATTAATTTGGACCAGGGCCCACAATCCAGACATTTCCAGATATGTGACACCTGGAAAAATCATTAAATAAAAGGGTCAGTTTCCTTTCCATGAGATCAGTTTCAAACTTTCTGAAGACATGCCTGGATGCTTCAGTCCAGTATGAAGAGACTAACAGAGCAGTGTAGGATATCTTCAACCCTTTGCCTGCACTTAATCAGGCTGGAACCTGCTCTCTGTTCAAGAAAATTTTAGAAATTATTTACTTCTAGACTTCTTTCTTGTCTCCAATATTAAGCAAAGCTTTTGTCTGTACAGGCTACACAGTACACTGCTTAGGAAATTTTAAGGAATGTGATTTGTCGTCTTCTGGCTGGCAACAGGTTCCATTGTTATATGTAGACATACATACATCTAATATCATGGCATTTAAAAGTTTATGCAGTGAAACACCGTAAGCTAACTTTATAAGTATCTACACACACACTCTTGATGTATGCAGCAGTCTTACATTTGCTATGTGCTCTGAGGTTTAAACACATGTTCTCTTAACAAGTCAAAGTTTTAATAAGATATTTCACTGCATACACAATCATGTAGTCATGAGAGAAGCCAGCATTTTAATACGATACTGAATGCAATTAAATTTTATTTGATAGTTTCAGGATAAATAAGCAGTAAAAAAATCACTGCTACCTCTTCTCTAGAATGTGAGAAGGGGAGAACATAGTGAAAACAATCACGAAACCCCTAACGCATGCAGATACACAACATATGTAGGTTTTAGTCTGTTTTAGGAATGCTTAAATTCGGCAGGAGGAGGATGTCTCTGGGTCATATATGCACTTTCACTATTGGAAAGAATTTGCAAGGTGGAAAAAATAGTAAGAAAAGATCAGAAAACACCGCCCACTTCCCTTCCTTATGTCCTCCCATCTCTTCCATGACTCTATGGTATTCAGTCACTTTTTGACCACAAAATGCATTTTGCCCCTCTTAAAGCATTAATCTGACCTATCACTAGCTTAATTTCTGCTATTTGTTATAGTACAGTAGTGCCTAAGATGACACCAGCTACAAGTGTAGCTCTACTTGTCTCCATACATACTAACACATGGACATCATTCTTGTCCAGTGGCAAAAAAGGCCAAGGAAAAGGGATCAACAAATAACAGGAAGAGCTGTTTTCTATTTTAAAACCCCCTCCAGCTGATCATGTAACTTTTCTTAATACAGACAGCTCAGACTAGACTAGAGATTTCCATACAGGTTGTCTCCCTAAAGATTGAATAAAATTCATCTCAGCTCTTTCGGGCAGAACAATAGACAATGGAAAAAAATACATAGACTTGCCACAACAGCTAAGCTTTCTCCAGGAAAAAATGTCAAGAACAACATGCTTTGTTTGCATCAAAAGTTTCTAGCAGTTTTCCGCCCCGCTCCCCCTCAAAAAGCACTTGTTCAAGTGCTTCTTGATTCTGGTATTGTGAAAGGGGATTGATGTTTAACAGGGTGTTGGCTTTATGGCAAGGCCTTCTGCATTGATCCAAGGTAGACAAGGCTGTGCCAAGGCAAGTCACCTGCACTGGAAGCACAGAAGCTTTCCAAAAGAACAAGGACTGTAAGGAAATTGCAGAGAGGGAGACAAACCTCCATGTCATTATTCAACTTCTGTATTTCAGCGCTCATCTCACAAATGTCTATGAAGCCCTATGAGACAGTAAAAGAAAATCTAACCCTGCTTCACACTGCCAGGTGAGGACTGCCTACGATCAATTTCTTCAAAGCACACAGCAGAGACCTCTGCTGAGGTTCTGAAGAGATTGCAAACCTGCACGTAAATCAAAAGAATGACCAAATAAAACTGTGGCATAGAAATAGCTGCTGACTTTTTTTTACATACCCCTTAAACACAGATACACTGTGATGAAAAAGATTGTTGCAAATGGGTGATTTAGAACACTTAAGGAATCACCAACAAAGGTGTTAGCAAAAGTGGTTTTAATATGATGCTGTAAAAGTGTGACTTGACAAAGTTCAATGGCAAGGTTCACTCTATTAATTACTGCATGGAAGAAACATACAAAGGAAAATTGAGTTACACTCGAATTAGAATGATTCAGAGAGACTGTGGATGCAAAGGGGTAAGGAGGACCCTCCCGTTGAGTCATGAGGTTCAGAGTAGACCCCCTTGCTTTCTAAACTCCTGACGAAGCTTAGGTGCGGCTAGGTCCAATCTTAGTCTCAGACTTGGACAACGGTTTATGTCTAATGGAAAAAATACAAAAGTAGAGTAAGGAAGACCTTCCCGTTGAGTCACGAGGTTCAGAGTAGACCCCCTTGCTTTCTAAACTCCTGATGGAGCTTAGGTGCGGCTAGGTCCAATCTTAGTCTCAGACTTGGACAACGGTTTATTTCTAAGGGATTGTACATGCAAAGTTTATGTAACGTTTCATTAGCANGTTTCATTAGCATCAAGTCAGCATGCAATCAAAGTTACCACGACAAAATCAAAGTTACCATACTACAAGGTTATGCACGACAGCAGTTGCTTACCGAAGATCTGCCGTTGGTAAAATGTCTCTCTGCCACGAGGAGCAACCTTGAGAGGTGTCCCAGCTCAAGGTGAGATCACCACCATGCAGCCACGCTGCCTAGCAGGGAGAGCTCAAAAAAGGTTCACTTAGGCTGTCATATTTATAGGATAAAGCAGTTGGCTTGTAGTCAAATTACATGCGATTGAAAAGGTATGCAGGAGACTCTCCTTGTACCCACAACTTTCTTTGTTCCTTGAGAAATGAGTCTTGGAAATGCCACCCGCTATTCATGTGTTAATCGCATGATTGGTGTTCCAAGCTCATATGCATCAATGCTCACTGTGTCACTCTGCTCCTTTGTGGGTTTTTAGAGAACAGATTGAAACTAGAGGAGTTCGTGGCCCAGCTACAGCTCAGGCTTTTACCTCCTTTGGAGCCTGTACCAAACTACAGCTGGTTTGGTTAAGGGGTTGAGTGCATCCATCACAAGGATACTTTTATTTTTGCATAGGCGAGCACTCAAAAATTAAGAAATGTTAAATATCACTGACACGCAGGCAATGATGATACAGTCTTTCAAGACATGACCACAAACCACCTAGAAACCACTGTTAGTCCTCAGAACAAATCTATCCTGGGAGTGAAAGGGGGTTAATGTTCATAACAAGCTCTTTGGGCCTTTCTCCTGAAGCCACTACCTCATTCCTCTCAGTCCACAGCTCAGCTGGACTTCTTGCAGCAGTAGCACCACTATCCGGAGTGGGTCCTAGACACAAGCCTTCCTAGAGCATCATTGCAATGAAGAGCACAGTGCTGGTCCAAGAGGCCCCGGCAATGCTGTGCAACAGGCCCTGATATCCAGGGCTGTACCTGTCAGAAAGGCTATTTTATTAGGCAGTATCCAAGCAACAAATGCAGCAGAAGTCATTACCTTCTACTCATCTCCAAATTTCTGTGCCTCATTGCTTGTGAACTCCTGACCAAGAGACCCTGCTGTATTTACAGAACAGCATTTAGCGGCAAAGCTGGCAGAGAAACCAAGGGATGGGTAAAGGAAAACACCCTGGGAAAGCTTGCTTTTGTCACTAAATTGTTACCTAAACCTCACTTAAACCATTTAAGTCTTGATATATGGTATTCTTTACCTAATGGTCACCTTCCCTCCCCCAGTTTGTGTCACGCTGAGTTTGGCTGGTTTAACAGTGAATTCCAATAAAAAGTGGATTAATACCAATTGTTAAAAAAGATGAACAAAGGCACCATAATGTCATGCTACACATACCCCCCTGAAGAGACTTTGTAAGTAAAATAGATACTCAAATAATTTGAAACCTTAGCGCAAAAAAATCACACAGCACAGGTGGGGAATATCAAGATCCTGCCAACTACTGGAATAGAGAAAAAACAGTATCAGGAACTGAAGCAGGAAAGGACCGGGAGACCAGGATGCTGGGACTAGACTTTCCCTAGTACTGCTCACAGTGATATAACAACATACTAATGCTGAATTGCAGGGCTTTTTTTCTCCTCCTTTCCCAGGAAGATGTTGTCAGGGAAAGAAAAGGCAAAGAACACTGGAAGTGTCGTGTGTGGAAAACAGCATCTCAAGTTTGCTGAAGATATAAAAGGAATTTTAAAATAAAACTGAGCATTCTCTCTGTCAAAACTTCAACAAGGAACTGACCAATTGTATTACTTTCAGATTTTTTTAAAACATCCCAACAATCCCACTTACGTACTGGGGTTTTCCAAAGAGCCATGACAGGCAGGTACGTGCTTTCTCCTAACAGAAACAAGTAATAATTCCTGAGCTGTGCTAGCAGCCACTTTCCTTCCTTAAGGAAGGAGGAGGGGGCACAACACTGAATATCCCACCCAGAATAAAGCCTCAGGAATCCTATGCCACAAACATTTCACATGAAGCAAATGCCATTCTGATGCTTTTTTTAAAGTTTCAGACATACTACCAATGGAACAGCCGAGAGGCCTCGCGTTCCCCACCTCCGGTTTTTGGCTCACCAGCTGCCCTAAGAACAAAATTATGCCATTTTTCTTGGAAGATTTGATGAAAACTGATAAGTTTCTGTGGAACATTTTGAGTCCAACAAATCAGTGTTTCCCCAAAGAAAGCTTTCTGTCAGAATATATCCTGCCAGCTGTAGACCCCTCCCTTACATCTGTTTTCAGGATTAGCAAACTGCAGCTTTTCCCACCTGATTTTTTTATTCACCGATCAGGGATACAAGTTTCCCTTTTTCCAGGTCCTTGTCTCTGAAAAAATGTATTACAAATGAAGGAAACTGTCTCCATTAAGTAAAATGCCAACACAATGAATCAATAAAATAAGCTTCTCGTACTCTTCAGCTCACCATAAGCTCAGCAATGCACTCCTGAGGTGAAGAGGATTACAAAACTAATACGACTTAAAAACCTAACAGGAAAACCTTCCTACAGGTGATCATAATTCCAAACATATTTAAGCTATTTACAAGCATTTTAATTTTAGAAGACCCATTCTTATCTACATATGCACTGAATGAGAATGGAGTTCTCCAGAGATGAAGCTTTTGATTTAAACACTGCATACAAATGCAAATCCAACCAAAAAAAAAAAAAAACCAACACAGGTGTGCAGGCAACCCAAATGCCATTGTTTCTTAATTTTGAATTCCTGAAAATGCCAGACTACTGACCTCAGGCATCAGTGGTAAAGCACAGGATGTGGGTACATTATGTGCATTTTATGTACACAGCACCATCTCACCCGGCCATATACCTACCTGTGTCTGGATATGTTGACCAAAACGAAGCCGAGACTTACAAGGGAAAAAAAAAAGACTCAGAAATTTCAAGCATAAAGCAACAACATTTTCAGGTAAGGTGCAGATGCTGATACATTGCCAAAAACAGTACCTATGACAGAGTCTGGCACTCCTACAGAAGGAAGATCGGTATCTCTTCGCTCACCACTAACAATACATGCCAACCTGAGAGCTGGTTCAGTACTACTCAGTTCACATACCCATGGATTTTCAAAGTAATCACATGGTATTTTATCTCCAGCCTTGTTCATCTATTCAACTTATTCCTCCTAAAGCATCTGAAAGTTTTCCACATCTTCACAGAGCTTGAGGAAGCCATTCTTTAATTTAGTTATTTTTCACCTGCTATGAAATTTAGTTGCTCCTGGGTCTTTTCTGTTATAATATATAATTCTCAAGGGTTGGGTGGGCATGCATGGGGGTGGTATTATTAAAGAAATCTTTGTTCATCTTTGTTTTCAAGAAGTGTTAAATAAAATAAACAAAAAAAAAGTTAACAACAGCAAACAGTACCTAGCTTTTGTTGTGAGATTCCAACAAACCAGAATCAGGGACTGTTCAAAGGGGAATACAGCATCCCGTAACTCCGGAAAAAATATGTGATATGACATTATACACAAACATGTGATAATCCGTTACATTTCCATCCAGAAGCTTACAGTATGGTGAAACAATTAATCAAGCATAAAGTACCAAAGAAGGAGGAATAGATACCAAGCTATATTAAAAACATTAGATTAAATACATGGCCAGCAACACTTCCTGAAATATATTTGCTGTAGAGTAAAACATGTGTTTGTTTTTACCCAGAAATAGGTCAAATTTATGCCCTTACCAAGCTTTTCAAAGCATCTCATTGCACTGTACTGCATCTGGTTTTTTAAACAGACACACACCCTTACTTTCAGTCTTCGAGAGTCACTGCCGTCCTTTAATTAAATGTGTTCTCCGAGCTCTGTTGACAAGAAATCCATCTTACCGTTGCCATTTATTGCCACTGATGAGTCCTTCGCATTTGGAGGTGAAAAGGGTCAAACGAATATTGTGATTCCCGGCCAGCTGTGGGGAGCCTTTTCGTTTGCAAAGGGGATTTCTGCACCAGGTCAGAAGGCATGCTCCATAAATGCTCTACTGCCCAAGACCAGCAGGACATTTCCTAACCTCTCAGCCCCACAAGCCTCCCTGGCTGTCACCGTTCTTCCTCCTTGCATCTCCTCACTACCCTGAGGCCGCATGCCTGCAGAAAGGTGAATCCTTAAAGACTTGCTTATGTTCTGGCAATTCCAAACTCTACACAAACCTGTCAAGGGCTTGACACTCTTGAGTCTTTCTCCACCAGTAGTCGAGGAACTAGCCACACAACAAATACATTGCTACTGTAAAGCACAGACTACAACCATAAAACATAGAATTTCAAGGGGTCCACATATTTGGAGGAAAGGGGATAGAATTATCTTATCTCCAGACTCCTGCCTTCAGAGTAAGGTTATAAAGCAAGCAAAATTCAGAAACCCATACACGTAAGCATACACAAAAACCAGTTTAACAAGGTAAATGAAGCTGTGCGCTGTAAGCAATGGCAAGTCTGAAAAAGGCTGAGGCAGCAAACTTTCTGTTGACCCTGATTCAGCAAAGCACTTCTCCATAGGCTTGCTTTATAGCACCTTCTTAAACCTAGCACTTCCCAGAACCAAAGCTGACTGCCAGCAGCACATCCTCGCTGGGCAAATCATGGAAAGCACTTAGATTTCACCGGGTCTAACCTACACAGCATAGCTACAGTGAGGCTAGAGGAGCAGTAGGGCAAAGGAAAGAAACTGAGCTGAGCACAATACTGAAAAAAATAACCAAAATTATTATAACCTGTTGGATGCAGCCTGTTATGAAACAAATTGTTATACAGATGTTAGGAATCAAACATTTCTGAGAAGAGAAAGGAAATCAACCCTTCATTCTTCAATATCTAAATTGAAGGAAACAGATTTTAAAAAGAAACCACCTTCTCCCAGGAACCAGACTGCACTAGAGGCTGCACCCTACTAGCTTTTTTAAGCCATCAGAAGCAATTTCCATCATTTTCTTTGGCATTACTCACTCTGAATGCCTTAAAATGTTCCATAACCAATATGAACTTTCACAAACAGTTAAAAACAACAGAAGGAAGTTTATAGTCCTTGTTGGCTTTGGCACTGGAGCTGTCAGAAACCACACTGTGAAGAGTGTTAAATATCCTGATTTATATTCCGATTGAATCAAGATAACATCTATGTACAGAACACAATGTACCCTTCAGATTCATTACAGCTGTCAGATTCATTTTGTGGTGCTATCCAATCCCTAGATGAGGCAGAGAGGTATGTAGGACACTAAGCAAGTAAATGCCCGTGATTTTGGGTTTACTTTCTGATCAGGCTGCTATAGACAGTATTGCAACCAGAACCCATCCAGAAATCAGATTATTTTTTAAGGTCCATTCCTTGCAGATATATTGCAAAAAAAAAAAAAAAAATTATGAAGTTAGATGTACTTTGGAGATAGATAGCAGAGGAGGTGCAGTAGAGAGTTTGGATGTCTGCACAATATCTCTGTCCACCCACGCCTCCCCCCTTAATGTGATTGTGCAGTGATCACTGTCCTTTCATACCTCAGGATGGCATGTATAATAGGGGAAAAGATCACTGGCCTGTGGTATGAGGATAAAGCACACTGGCAGTTGTAGAGAGCTGAATGAGAAAGAAATAGGAACTGCAGAAAAATGAGCCCCTCGGGGGCAGGGCTTGGGGGGTAATAAATTTTGCAAGTAGGGTGTCTTAAGTGTAAAACCCTCATTGCCCAAACTTCCAGAGATGTGCACCTGCAAGACTGAGAGCCCTGAGTCAGGTCAGGGTTGCCTCTCTCAATGCAAATGTGTTAAGAGTGCAGAAATGCTTGTTTTAAGGGCTGGGTTGCCTCATGCAGATCACTGGGACAGCAACATTGCCCCCTCCTACACTGAGGCTGCAAAGAGGACAGACTATGAAGCACCAGGGCTGGTGCACTGAAGATCATGGCATAATGTGCTATAAGCAAAGCACCTCAATTCCATGTGCCGAGTACAGTTTCCATGAGACAAGGGCCCACTCTCACCAGTGAGAATCACAGAATCATTTAAGTTGGAAAAGACCCTTAAGATCATCAAGTCCAACCATTAACCTAACACTACCAAGTCCACCATTAAACCATGTCCTAAGCACCACGTCTACATGAGGATCCCGTTGAGACCCAGTGTCAAATACTGTTCATTTCACAACAGATTCAAATTACAAAAGGCATCAATTCTTTGGTAAAAGACAGCATATTAGATCTGAAACTCCTCCTCTCCGACTCAGTCATTACGATTCTTGCACTGAGGGGAGGGTTATGTTTTTTAAACCATCTCAAAATTTGTCACAGCACCTGTGAAGCCAGGATTACATCAAATTAATTCCTACCTACTGTTGCTGCTCTGGTCGTCTGTAGGTTCCATTATGATGTTTCCATTTGTGTCAGCTCATCTGGAAGAGAAAAAGCAGATATTCAACATCTCTTTTACAAAAGAGCAGCACATTGTACTCAGTAGATATCACCCAAGCTTTGCCTCAGAGGTCACAAACACCAACTCAGGAACATCCTTCCTCAGAGTCAGCAGAGGGGGAAAAAAGGGAGAGTCAAATAAGCAAACATGAAAAATCTTCAGTTTCCAAAGTAGCAAGTCATTACAGCATAGTGATGTCTAGAAAGTTTGTTACAGCTAACAAAAAATGAAATCTAAACGTTTATTTCCTTTGTCTATATGTGCCTGTGCACGCACTCTGCATTTAGGTTTGTATGTGTGTCACATTTGAAATCTCAATTTTAAATTAACTCTCCAAAACCATTTTGCGCTGCAAAATTAAAAGATACACAATATTCACCCCCTAAGACTCTCCCAGAGATATTTTCAGAGTTGTGCGAATCCCTCAATTCTCCCTAGCAGTCTAAATCATCTTTCAATTACGTTCAGGATGATGGTGTGAAATACTACACAACAGGAAGGTTAGACGTAACCTAAAGAATAGATTGCTTGCCCAAGGCAGCAAATAATTTGGATGTTTGCTGTTCACTAGGTTGTCAGCTTTCTCCACAATCCTCAATACTGATAGTCTGAGACACAATCTCTGCATCAAACACACGTACAGTTCAAGAAACTGAGTTCTGGAAAAGCTTGTAAATGCTGGGAATGCTCCTGTAAACACTTCTCTTGGTTTCAGAGAGACCTGTTAGAGCCACAAACACTCATTACTATATCATAATGAGCGATTGCAGAAATTGGCCTTAACTGTCTAGGAACAACAAAATACATTTAGTAATCATGTCTGGAACAGCAAGGCAGCAGGAGCCGCCATGTGACATTGGCTCTCACGGCAGGTTTTTCAAAGGACTAGCAGCTACCTAAGCCAGCATCTGTGCCAATCCCTGCTGAGCTCTTCAGCATTCAAAACAGGGAGCTCAACTGCTGCTGGGTAAGTACCTGCCTCAAGGAGGGAGACTGGGTCAAGATCTCCAGGGACATGCTACACACAGAGCCTGGGATGTCCAGCTGGAAGTCACTGCAGTACTCCTAAACATATACAATCCAACCACACGGATCATATGTAGCTAAGAATGGGAGATCCAAGATATCCATTTTCTCCTTCCCCCAGCAATGACACTGCATTTCAGGTCGGCACTTAAAGAGAGCTACAGGCTTGGCCAAGAGCATGACAAATCAGGCTACTGCTACAGGCTCCAGGATATTCGGTTCAATTTTAAGAATAAATATGCCATTAGGGCACTCCCTTTGGACAATCAAATAGCCCTCTGATGAATGGAAACATTTGTGGAAAGGGGAAGGAAGACAATAAACAAGCATTAAAAATACAGCTATAGATTAAAAGGTAACACTGGATAAAAACTCAAAGCAGCAGCATTCAGGAACCAAGGAGGAAACAGAAGGGGAAGGATGTTGCAGCAATTACTGCAAGAGAAGGAGCCCATCACATCACTGTAATGGCAGTTCCACCTAGCAGGGCCCTCAGAGACGGCTAAGTTTCAGCCACTACTTAATTAGCACATTTTGGCTGATCACAGAAAAAAAGATTTTAAAAAATTTCCCCTTGTTTACATCCACACAAAAGATATGAACTCAGAGTATGCTCTCACACAAAACTCTTCACTCACTTTATGTCCAACACGTATTTCTCACCATCGCGTTTGCCCCAACTTCTCTTTAGTTCACAGTAGTGAAGACAAAGCAAAGCATGTGCAGAACTGATGGCATCAAAATAGTTTTCATGATGCCTGCCACATAGATGCCCTGTGCAGCTAAGATGTGGTCTACAAGGACTTGTGAAGAAAAGAAACATGCCTGGAAGCACAAAGACACAGTAAGTAAGCCTAGATGAATTAAAGTGTGAGATCATCTCAGCAGAAACAAAATATCTCCAACAGAAAGAAATATGACTGAGAATGTTTACATTTCAATTTGTGACATTCATTTGCAGCATCTCACAAAATGATTTATGGCTGGGAGGCAGGCTGCAGTAGCATTATGTGAAGTCTTCTGAACCCACTTAGAGCAACTGATACTAAGCAGGAGCACAGACACTTTGATTATTAGAAGCAGCTGACCTCCAGATCATGGGTTTTATCCCAAGTAAGATACCATCAAATAACCGTTCTGCAAGCCACAGAAAGACATAGGCCACTAAAGATGGGAATCCTGTCAGAAACCCACCTCAACCGGCAGCTAGGAAGACTAAGTAATAGACAAGCATACTAAGTTTAGAGTACAGATCTGAAAGCAAACAAACCCATAATATTTGTTCCCTCCTAAGAATCATGAAAACCATAATCTTTGCTGTTGAATAAACAGCCTTAAAAGAACAAGGTGCCCACTTGAATTTAAAAATAAATGAAGGTGGGAGAAGTAGGAGGCAAGTACTGGAAGAAGTCATTCCAACTTTCTTTCAGCTTTTGTGTATTCAGTTCTACATTCCTGGTCTTCACATGTTCAGAGGAGTTTCCTTAGCCAATGCATGGACCTCACATTGTGATAACACAGGCAGAGAGAGATGCATGCACACATTTGACTAACAGGGTGGCAGGGAAGCCTGCTCTGTCACCAACTTATCCTTAACACGGCTATAAAGCATGTGAGCGCCCAGCAGTAAAATCTAGATTTCACTAAACAACCTAAAAGTTTTGAAAATGCCTTTGAGAGGGCCAGGTTTTTAACCATACTGATGCAGCACGGGTTTGAGGTTGCATGGGCCTTATTAATCTGACATATTTCAACAAGTTACAAATGCTTTTGCTTTTATTTTCTGCAACCAAGCTATGTTTATAAACACAAGCTTTCCTCTCTGATGTCAGTTAGCCTAGCTGGCTAATTTAGTTAGGATGTCTTTTCTTGTTCTAAAAGCAAGTGTTATTAACAGTGCTTTTTGCTCAAAAAAGTTTAAAGTAGTTTCTTCCTTCACTCATTTTTCAGTGACGTGTGCTGCTTCTTGCCCCGCAGCCCCACACACCTCCCTGAAGTTTCAGGGATTCTAAGATGCCAAAGTTTTCCTTCCCAGTCAGGAAGCACCCTTGCAAAAGACTGGTAGAACTCGCTTTTTAGATACTAAGCAATTTTACAAAGGTTGTTTCTTTAGTGGGTTTTTTTATTTGTTTCATTCTTCAAGAATTTCAGACTGAAAATAGAAATTAATGCTTGTGAGCATTTATACAAGCTGCTAACTTGTCCAAAAACGTGGCTGCTAACAGTCATGCAAAAATGAGCAATACAAAAGGAGACAGGCTGAGTTTGCTATATCGGAAAAGGTCACATTTTTACTATTTGCTTTACTGAAGTCTTAAAAATAGCAGTTCTAATACTACTTAGGATACAATGTACCTCTTAAATGAGAAACAGGAAAGATCAGCACTACACATCAGAGCATATGCAAAAATACTATAAATAATCCCCTGATGGCACCTGGAGGATGAAACAAAATCACCCTGCCTCTGCAGCCACACTGCATGAGGAGACAGTGCACTGCCTCCTGACCACGAGGTGCAGCTCATAATCCACCTGCACTGTACCCTAGTGACCCAAGCTCCATTTTACATATTTGGGTACAGATTAATCAAAAGATTAGCTAAAGCTGAGGAAGTAGAGAGCTGCCAGGGCAAGAAACTGTCCGTATCTACCCCTAACCCCAGGTGAGCCAACAATGCCTCCTAATCCATGGGGCTGAGGGCAGTTGGGGGGCTAATTACTCAAATGCTGACACCTGAGCTGCATACCTCAGCAAAACAGCTATCAGATACTCCAGACCAAGCAGTTTCTGTTTCAAAGACTATGCAAATTCATGGAAAAAAATAAGATATTCAGAAGCTTCTAGATTCCTCATCACAACCTAACCAAGGTATAAGACTGCTTTGTGACTGGCTAGATCATTAGCATCAAACCCCACCTTTTTAATAAAAAATGCACCAGTACTGCCTTTAAAATGGAAGCCTGCCTAAATTAAAGATACAGTCCAACACAGAGACAAATCAAGTGTACTTTGTGCGTCTTCAACAGGTAAGAAAGACATGGATTCAAGGATTGAGCCATGGAAGGTCATTTTACGTACCGAGAGGTGACAGACACACTCATAAACTGACTGCAGGAGCTCAGACTTTAATGAAGGAAAGGCAACATAGTTCTGCAAGCTGCAAAATTTACAAATGCATTGCGAAGCTCGTGGATGCAGGTGAACTTCTTAGCTGAATATTGGGTTAAGCTGGCCACCAATAGGTGATTTTCTACCAATCTACCAGAAAACATGTTCAAATTTAATGTTACTTTGTATTTCCCATCAAACTGTCTGGAAGTAAAACATACATATAGTACCATGGCTTAAAATTTACTAATAATGAAAAGCCAGGTGAGATGCACCACCTTATAATCTAAAATAGATTTGAACACTGCAACTAGTATTCACAAACAGAAAAAAACCTGTTAGAGCCGAGTCTGGAAAACTCCAACTCTGTATCCCAGCAACTGCAAAAAAGTTTTTAAAAAAGCTACTGTCATAGCCCGCCACAGCATACGACGGAGATGAAAGCAGACACCCAAGTGGCCCTTATCTGCATTTTTACATATTTCTTACAGCGCTGTATCTGGCAAAACTAACTTCTGTATCCCTTAGCTGGACATATTTGTATTCCTCCTCATTCTACCTTTCTCCATCAAGCCACATGCAAACAGCTGCTTTGATAGGACAAACATGGAAGCTGCTCAGAAAGTTAAACCTTATGCACCCGTCTCAGGAGTTCCCCTTCCGTTCAACACTGTTATTGCTAATACAGATATGATATTACTATGGGCAAAACTTGGTGTATTTGCATACATAAAATTATTTGAAGTGACATCTCAATGTACAGTCACAGAAAACTCTGGATTATTACAACTAAAAAAAAAGTCAATAGTTTTGCCTTCACTTCTGCACTGTGGGTTTCTCCACAAACACTTTACCATCTTCCTCTAGAGTCACAGAGCGCTACAGCTCAACTATAAGACCGACTAATACCCATGCCCGAGTGGGAACAGTGGTACTACTCACCTGAGCAAAAATACCCAGGATAAGCTCCTTGCCCAAGCTAATAAGGTCCCACTTACGCAACGGGGGGAGGCGGGGTGGGGGGCGAACAGACTGCGCAGCAGTCGAGAAAAATTGCCGGGGAACAGGGATACAACCACCCCGATAAAACACCTTCCTGCAAATGAGCCGGGTTTCAAGTTATCACCTTGCTGCCCCGAGCGGATGCGGCACTCGTGTGCCCAGCCTCACTTTCCACGTAACGACGCGGCAACTTTTAGCAGCTCCCGACCGCGACACGGCGTGCCGCGGCGATGCAACGCTCGTCAAGGCGCCGCAGGCTGGAGACCGCCCCGACCCCCGCCTGGCCACC
>WEKW01012810.1:19687-40599 GCA_013389905.1 Sula dactylatra
GCTGCAGGCGGCGGCGGCGGCTTCGGGCGTTCGGTTGGCACCGGGGTGAGGAAAGGGTTTGAAGAACGACGCAAAACCCAGGGGAACAGCAGAGATGAAATCCTAATGACTGTGTCGAAATAAACGTCCCGACTTTCCTGACCTGTTCGCGGCTCGGAAAGGCAAATTTCGCAAATTGCCCCGCAGCTCTAACAAAAGGCACGACAAGAGCACAATTCCGGTGAATCCAGCAGCCCAACAGAAAGAAACCCTGCTTCTTCCAGAACTAACAACCTTATTTTTCCTTCAGACGGTGAATCAACGTTGCTAATTAGAAACCGAGGTTGACCCAAAAGATCGTTTATTTTCTGAGGGGAAAGGGATGCAGGCTGATTTTCTACCCTAGAGCAATGCAAACCTCCCAGTATCTCACGTAACAGCTTTGCAGCCACGCTGACGGGTGATCACCTCACCCGACTCACCGGGAGCTCTGCTCTTTACCAGGACTCCTAATCAGCTTCCAACGCACTGAAGTTGATGGTACCCACTTAAGGGCATTGCTTAGTAAAAGCACAGGGGAGCTGCTATAGGTCTTATCGCAAAAGAGGGTACAGAGAGTTGCTTTTAACACAGATCTGATTTTCTTCTCTCAACCATCTCTTTTTCAGCGGTATGACCTTTGGGCAGCACAAAGACCAGAAACAAGTGTGCTTTGGGCTGCCAATATTGTCCCCCTATACTACACTATTAACAGGCTTTGAAAGAAAGGTTATAGCTCAGAAAGGTGTTACCCAGCTAAGAAATAAACCAAGAGGGGAGGGGATAATGTGCTGTCCTCCCTGGGAAGAGAGGTGTACTTGGTGGAAGGGAAATAAAAGCCCCCTTGGGATTGCTCTTTCATGTCCTTGTAGGGTCAGGCAGCAACAGGGGCTGCTGTGGAGTACAAGGGCTGCTGGATGCCTAGTTCCTCCTCTGCCTCAAGGACTACCCAATACCTACATTAAAGGTTCAGGCATGCCGACCTTACCTAAACAAACTCTTTCCAATTAGCTAGTAAATTTTCATACACACAAGCAAGATGCAATGAAGTTACTTTTTCAAAGACGTGCTTTCGTATCATCATACAAGTATGCGTGCAAGACTTGTAAGTTCTTGTCTTGTACTTCTGCTTAAACTCCAGAAGCAAATGAGGAGGATCTTATCTTATCCTCAAATATGTTGTGCGTTCCTAAGGAGTTCATTAGTGTAGGAAGCAAAACAGTAGCAACAGAAACACTGGGAGAGCTGACGGACTGAGAAGCCTCTTGGACATAAATATTCTCTTGCCATCCGCCTTTTTTTTCTTAATAAGCAAAGAAACATTTTCACCACATGACTCATATCAGACTATGAGAGAACTTCCTTTACATACACATATGCAGGCTTCATCACATATGAGAGATGTTCATAAAAACTGTTCCAGATCCTGCAGATAAATCTTTGGATGTATATGCTTCCTGCACCCAGGAGAGAAACCTAACCAGAGAAAGCACTTCCACAATACTATCTGCTTCACACAGCTTCCTATAGGCCCTCTTGATTCACTGAACAGGTCAAGCCAGTAACTAAACAGTATGTGAAATTTATCTCATCACAGAGCCTGCAGTAAACCTACCTCAAGCTGGCAAACACTCGATGAAGGCATAACCAGTGCCTAAGCAACTTGGCTCCTACAGTCAAGTAATTATGAGCAAATAGCAACTTTCAGGAAATACAATAGCAAACATCACCGTGAGGTCTTATAGCTAGGAAGACATACAACCTTTGTTTCAGTGGAGAAATATTTCTTTAGCAAAAATTCTTTCCTAGCAACAGCAACTATGTTAGTGGCAACTATTAGTTCAAAATGCATGAAAGAGCAGGAAAATAAGTAGTTCATTTAGTAACACCTGTGTATCCTAGGACGTTCCAAGTCTAAATTCAGACTCAGTGGAGTTAAAACGCGAATTTGAATTTAGTGCTAGTCAGTGCCTCAAAGCTGCTTTTTCCAACTTTATTGAAATATTGATTGTATAAGACTCTCTCCTGTCTTCATTTTAAGTTCAAATTTGAAGTGTCAGCAGATTGTCTAACAGGACTGTTAGACAGGCGCATAATTTTGGGAACACATTTTAATTGTCCTAACTCTCAGGCTTGAAGTAAGAAGGACAGATGCTCTCCACATCATAACACTTTGAAATGCTTTCTATTTCTAAGAGTTTTACAGAAATATGGTGACTGGTGTGTGCAATATCTGCATGCTGGTTTGCCGCGCCTGATACATTACAACTGCTGCATCAGCTCATGCTGATCCCCGTCTGATCTTGTTTCAATTGCTTGCTGGGGGCAGCTGATTCAGAGGAAACTTCAAGAAATCCTCTAACAGCTATTTTTAAAATCAATAACTGCCCCAGTGGTAGCGCTACTTCCTAACCACACACTAGCCCTTGGTCTCTGTTGATACATTTCTGCTCTGCTGGGTGTTGAACTTGGCCGACCTTGCTCACACCAGCCAGACAACTCTGCAGGGAAAGATGCTTCTAAGTTGGCAACCCAAGTTAAGGGGGCAGTTTTATGCTGGAGATGTGTCCTTGCTGCCACAAGTCACACCTCTGGAAATCTTCTTTTCTACCCTTCCCCTAACAGAGGAATATCATGCACACAACACAGAGTTTGTACTTGGCCAGGCTACTCACTATGTGGGAGAGACCTAGGATTACCGCACAAACCTATCACTACAGAGCACTCAAACAAGCGGGATTACATGGCCATCCTACTCTTCAAAAAGACTTATGTTTACAGCTGTATCGGCAGCAAGCCCTCCTGGAACTGTACCCTCCCCACTTGAAAATAATTTGACAGGCTGCAGGCTGTTAAATAAAAATAATTTTTAAAATCCATAAAAATGGCCTTACCCGCAATTTGCATGGTGAGGTGACTTCTTGCAGAGAAAATTATTCACAGCATCCAGCTTGCAGAGCAGAGTAGTATGAATCTGGAGTTAAGGCTGCAGTAGCATTTTTCTCTCCTAAAAAGGAAATAAGAGAAATCCCAGACTGCCAGAAGAACAGCACAGAGTCACCAGGTGCAGTGTCCCTTATCCTCTGTATTGTATGCACAGAGAGTCAGGTCAAAGATACTGTCTATGTTTTCTGTGAATGACAACTAAGGGACGGTACTGCAAAGATAAGCCTATAAGCGCTTCTCAAGCTGCCTGTAAAAGGAACACTCAAGAGGATGGATACAGCTAAACTTGTGAATGTTATGTTAACAACTTTTGAAATCTTCCAGAATTTAATGGTGAACTGTTCTGGGAAAAGGTCACAATTTTACCATATTTCTAAGAAATACAACCCAAAATTTAAATAGGCAAATACACCAAACCCAGCATTTATAACTGGTTTTGAGGCCTTAATTTTCAAATGAGCTGCATGATTCTGATAGGCAGGTGGATGATGGCATGACTTTTAAGGGGGGTACTGATAAAACATCGCTTCACGCAGCACAATAAGGTAATTAAGCCTTTTCAAGCCCTTGTAGTCCCCAGTCACCTGATCCTTTCCACTCCTCCTGACATCAGATTTCTTCCTTTTCCATATTCTCTACAAGAACGGAAACCAAGAAACCCAAGTTCCTTCATCCTGCTAGCTTTCAATCCTGCAGGCAGCAGCAGCTGCTAATGTATGCTTCAGTGTCATAACCACTACGCTGCCCACAGCAACTAATCCTGTGACAATACAAGGTAACGTAAGGGACAGCTGTGGATGGTCTTTCCTGAAGGTTCATACCAGATTGTCCATGACCAAATACAGACCACCTGACTTTGAACTTGCAGGTGCTGCCCTGACTGCTCGGCTATCTTCTGGGTTCCTGTCGACCTACACTAATGAAACGGAGAGGAGGCTTAAGTGCCTGTCCTGTTTTCCCCCCTTTCAGATAAGCAGACAATTTCCTTAGAGTCCCTATTCCCTGACGCACAAATAGGCTTTCCAGAAAACGAATGCTTTAAAAAATTAGAGAGAAGACATAATGAGAGACATAATGTCACGCATACCTTCTAGCTCTGCCTGAAAGAACTGGTGCTATGTCCCCCAGGTGCCTGGGAGCCAGGATGTCACAAAGGCGTTGCTGGGGCAGCATGGAACTGTGTGGATCCGCCCCAAGGGGCCAGCGACCCAGGGGCAGGTTGGCAAGGCTGGCCCAATCCACAAACCCAGCTGAAGTTGGGGGAACTCAGCACTTCTGAACATCAGGACAAAGGCACGTGTCACTAAGGCAGTAGTTATACAGCACAGACCTGTATGACAGAACCTCCCAACCCCCTGCCTAGACGCTGAAAGAAAAGCTATTTAAGGAACTCTTAAGTACCAGGACCAGATAGGCAGCTTCTTCTTCCAAAGGTTGCAGCCTCAGAGGGATTAAATGAAAAAAGAAAGGTGGCAAGAAATTAAATTGTGACTTGCACATTTTGTGTGGACCTGTGCACCGATGGAAAAGCAAGGAGGCTGTGCTTACCGACCTAGACAGGCTAACTACTGGACCAGGTCCTTTGCAACAAGTATTTCATATATAAATACTTTGTTAATGGGATTAAAAAACCGAAACAACACTGGAATTCTGTAGTCAGCAAAAGACCACAGCAACCCAACTTTGAGCAGGTTCCTATGATTCACAGATTCTTTACATTTCCTCCAAGTACAGCTAACTTTTGGAAGACAATATGAGAAAAGACTTCTGCACACCTTCCCAAATAACCCCATCAGACTGTGAATGAATGCAGTATCTCAGTCAAACATACACAAACTAAAAAAAATTAAAATTAACACTGATGAGGTACAAATTCAAAGAATTCCTAATTTGCTGAATAAATCAAGAAGATGACTTGCTCACCTCTACACTGAAAAATACTTCTGTATACATTTTTAACATATAATAATATATATTTTTTAATGAGAGTCCGTTCATGTAGCTCAGTTGCTCTAATTACCTGCCAGCCGCACAATCTTTTTTTACACTTGACTGCTACACTGCAACCCTATGTCAGAAAATTTTCTGTGGAAAGAGGGAATCCTTTATCAAATTCCTATTTAGGATAGCTTTCAATCACACTTAAAGTCTGATCTCCTACAACACAGCTTTGCTGGAAGAGGTCTCGGCATGTGGCATGTTAGGTGATTAACTGGTCTCCAGAGGGAGAATTGTCCTAATGCTCTGGAACCCAACAGGAGTGGAGTGCTTTTACGTCACAAAAAGCATGTCACAAATTAACAAGAATGTCCTGTGTCTTTCTCTCCATGACCTGTACACACAATGAAATGAGCTGTCAGACTCCCAGCCTTTTCCACAGGAGATTAGTGTAAGATGTCTGACTCACTCAGCTGCCTCATTTTCAATCTCCCCACACACAACTCAGCATTGCTTCACATTTTTCTGAAAGAGCCACAGTCATTAGATTCTTTAACCAAAACATACTGCTTGAATAATTTCATTTTGGTGCACAGTTTAACCTGTAGTTGATTATGGAGCAGTTCGTCTTCAGTACACCACTTCCTACGAGAGACTGGAGATCCATCAAACAGCACTGAACTCAGAAGCAAAACTGCATGATCATTTCCAGCCTGAAAGCCCTAGGGACCTTTTTGCTGCCAGTACTGATCAGACACACAATAGCTATTGCCCAGCCTCTTTCCACCTAACCCAACTTCCCAGCCTGAACTTTCACAGTCACTGGAAATAAAATCAGAGGTTTAATTTCACTTCACATTTTTTTAGTTTTGTTATAAAATTTTCTACTTCCTCAGCTTTAAATGTGCAATTTTGTTTTAAAGGACATAAGCTCCTGTGTCCCATTTTCCCATGCTTAATGCTGGAGTTACAAGGAGTATTAAGAGGTATTTCCTTTTGCCCTTGGAGTATTTAAAAAAGTCCACATTTATTTCTCCACAAATATTCTTATGAACAAGCTTGCTGTTTCCCAGTTACTACAAGTCATTGCACACTACGGTGCACGGTCTCTCCCCTTCACACAGTCCTAAGGAATCACTGAAGAGAAACAACACACAGTTTATGCACCAGTAAGATGTCCGCTCTGTACCATGTCAGCTCTAGCTACCAAATTGCAGTATGTGGTTTTCATTTTTTCCAGGGCAAATCTTGCTCTTACACAAAAAACAGCAGGAGGAAGTAATGCTTCTGTCTGAAGTGCTTCTTTTCCTCCACTAGCAACATAAATAGTGTGAACAACTGTTTTGCTTTTATGAACTGTTTGCCTCTTGTTTAATAATCATCACAGAAAACCCACTGGGTGTCAAGAAGCAGGTTTAATGTGCCAAAATAAACTTTGTGTCTGTGATCTGCAGATTTCACCTTTTAACTGAGCCAGGCTGTTTACTCTAACTTACTACCTGCACTCAGCTTACTATACCAATTAACACTGCATATATTCAAAGTAAAAGGCTCCTTTCTCCTAGCTGTGTCAGTTAACAAAGATTTTGTGCAATGACTTCAAGATATATACCCCTAATGCATCGCCAGTTCTGATCTGCATGCACTGTATTTCATGTACAGGTCTGTAGCACAACTACTTTTTGCCCACAACCTCTTCTGTGGTCCAAAAGATTCCAACTACCCCCAAGGCACTATATTATCTAAATAATGAATCCTTTACAATCATTAAACCATCAGCATTTTCTGATTCTTTCAAATACAAATTAAACAAAGACTTTAATTTACCATAGCTATCGTTTCCAAGCGAAAAGGGACAGCAGGCATCCGGGAAAAAAACCACATGTGACAAGTGAAAAACAGATGCATTTTATTACTTGGAAACTGAAAAAAATAATCTGAACTATTTTTTCCATTTACAAACATTTCTCCAAATGCTCTGTAGAAGTCATTGCCAGGAAAGGACAGGGCAGCAAGTGGATTTTAACTTACAGAGCCTAAGAAAAGTCTCTCCTGGTGTCTTTCATGCAATTTTCCTTTCTGTTCTGTTCTCCCTGCTGTAACCTAAGCATTCTAGATCAAAAGAGCCTGATGCAGGCCCACTGGATTTAGGAGAAAAGATTTTCATCAACTCTTCTAGCCTTTCATCAAGCCTGAAAGTCAGTTTTCCTTTTATGTATACAGAAAATGTATGAACAAAATTGAAGTTGGGATTAGAAAGTTTGTTCATTCTTCTCTGGATGGTGTGTTCAGAATCAGGTAATTAAAAACAAAAAAGAGCTAAGTAAGACGGCAGGCAGAATGGGTCTTCAAAGCTAATAGGAAATCATTTTGTAGGTGGGCACTGAGGAAAAGAAGGCAGTTTACTTCAGTGTTTGCTACATGTACAAAAGTGAATTTAATTAGGTGCAGACTATGGAACACAATTTACACAAGAAAGAGGACATTCAGAGCAGCACAGCATTGTTTTTTATACTGTGCTATTGTATTGATCACTAGTTAAGAGACTGTGACTCCAAAGTGTTGAGCAGCATCGAAACACATGATAAAAGAGAGTTCAAGTAGCCTAAGAGATACATGAAAATACTCTACCAAAAACAGAACAGGAAAAAGGTAGGGAGATGATTTTCCCTCACCCAGGCAGAATGACAGCAATACTACTAAGACAAGAACACCAACGATGGCAGCTTCCGGTGACCCTTCATACTCTTTGAGTGTTAGACGCATGGAAGGGGAATTTTTGGCTTGCTAATGCCAGGAAGCTAGCTAGCTAAAAGTGCTAAAACAGGCTCCAACACATGTAAGATATAATGGCAAATCATATGTAACAGCGAACACTAAAAACCCTCACCAAACACCTAAGCCCACCAAGAATAAAGGTAGATTAAACATATAGAAAAAGTACAATTAAGAAAAAAAATCAATTCTCTATTATCTGAATCAACTGCATGATTTCTCAACCTACAAGTTCTTATTATAGAGCCTTAATTGTAGTTGTCTTAATTTTTTGTTACTTCACTGATGTGACTAGACCTCCAGTGACTGTAACATGAGCACAGACACCAAGATCACATGATGAAACCTACCTTGCTTCTCAATTATCAGGAGTCCTGAGTCCTGTCCTCAAAAAGCCAAAGGTGCCTCATGTTAGTGAAAGTGACTGGGAGACAGGAGTCGACCTTGAGAACACACACTAATGATCCCAACGCCTCTATTCCCTGTATTAGCAAATGGGGTGACTGGAAGAATTCCATAAGCTTCTGGAGCCAGTCCCTCACCATCACTGCTAAGCCAGCAGCTGTGTTCGAAGAATATTTAAATCAACAGTGGCAGTCAGGGAGATATAACAGTATCCAAGATGTTTATGAAGACAAATCAACCTTCTCTGAGCCCTGCAACATGCATATTAGCATGGGCTCTTGTGCATATAAATAACTTAGTTTCCCCAAATCTTTTCCAGGAGCATTCAAGCTCCTGGAAAAGAAGCCACAAAGATAACAGAAAATATATGTAGGAAAATTCTTGCTGTTCTCAGAGTTTAACAATGCAACAAAATAGGCTTAAGTACTGTTAGTGATTCTAAGATCCGAGTTACAGTTCTATGCCTCAGGCTCCACTTTATGCTAATTCGGATATGAATTGATTTGGTTCAGACTCATTTTTACTGTTATATGGGTCTTACTAAGCACCTTTCTCCCAAGACAATACCTATGGAGAAGATAAGCCAGAAAGCTGCACCATCTGGAATGGCTGCAAATTCAGAAGATACTGAAAATTTTCTTCACAGAATGTGAAGACTCCCCAGATTTCATGTTTTCATTTCTATAAGATCTGTTCTTTCTATTCTACTGGAAATGTCACAGGCATGACCCTATGGAATGAGCTTTGCAAGAACCGGGAAAGCATCCAGCGACTGCTCATCAAGACATCGCCAAGAGACATGCTGTCACACTGCAGAGAGCCATAACTATTGAGAGAGGCTTGATACCACCAAAAGAAGGTATTGTTTGCTTTCTGAAGCAGCACAGGACCTTTCTGATTAGGAACTTATGCTTTCAAAGATGTGCCTTCAAATCTGGTTGACCTGAACAGACTCTACTATGTTGGTCCCTCAGACCTATGACAATGACACTGACCACAGCCTTGAAATAGTCACTTGGCATGTGTAAAATGTGGATACTAACAATTAGCTCCAGTGGTGTCTTCCGAAACAGGACTAATTACTTAATGTTGAAGTAAAACATGTTGTAAATTAAAATGTAGGAAAATAGAGCTTTCCATCAGAAAAATCTCAGGGTGCTACCAACAAAATGAATTCTGGCACCACTATTTTACAAAAGGGAAACCAAAGTACATCGTGGCCATATGACTCGTTCTAAGTTGGAATCTGATGCAGGTCTACGCAAATCCTATGAGAAGCCCCATGCAGAATGCAGAGATACAGTATAGGAATAAAAACGGATATGGACATGACACGATAAAGTGCAGAAGTATTTGCACTTGCCTTATTTTTTAAGTGCTTGATTTCTAGTTAAGCAAACTCATGCTTCCTCTACAGATAAAAAACATGCAGGCACATCTCAGCTTCTTACCTAGTAAAAGTTCTGGGTGGCCTGAAGCCTGAGCAGGTATGGGGGTAGCTTCTAAATGCTCTTTCAGTGGAACTGAGGAGTGGGGAATTCAACTTGTCAATTTTACCTCCCACACGAAATCACCTCTGTAAGTGTTACATCACTAGTTGCCTCTCAAGGGCAGCGCTAAAGAAAACGGTATTGAAGCTGGGCAAGATTCTAGCTCAAAACTCCTACTGCAATCATTTAAATCTAGAGGAAAAAAGCAAACCCACTTCTCCAAATCATGCACTAAAGCACTGACTCTTCATTCTTTGGCTTAACTTTTAAACAATACATTTAAACAAACCCCAAACATTATTTTTAACTTCTGATGGCAGCAGTTTCTTGGAGGAATTTCGTATCCCCCAACAATCCTATCAGGATTAATGACAGCATTGAGTCAGACTCCAGAATATAAATGCTAATGAAACTGTATTGCTTCCTGTAGAGTTTAACTCAGAGATGTCAGATGAAATGGGCCTATTACTGATAGAATTGACCTAAACCAGTTACTTGACTAAGCCCTTTGGGCTTGTTGACTAAAAAAATTGTGTATTGTTATACTTGAGCCTCTATATGTGTTTTTGTGAACATAAAGTTTCTTTGCAACACTAAGCTGTAAATTGGAATCTGATGGTACTTGAACATGTCTGGCAAAAGCTCGTCATTAAACTTAGACTGAAAAATATGCCAGTAGAAGGGTTTCTCTCAATATGTACAATTATGTGTGCAGCAGATGATGAAGGAAAGGGTAGGAGGAAAAATTCTTGTGTTTCCTCTATTCCTTTTGAGACCTCTTGTCCTGGTGAAATAGACAAACACTCACCAAAATCACATTTGCAGTAGATGGTGCTTTCCTTAACCATACCATGAACAAAACTAGTTTCCAATCCTGGGAGATAAAAAAAAGAAGTATTATTAGAAATCACCTTCTCCTTTTCCTGGAAGAACCCTAACATGAAACTTTACATTCAGCATACTGTATATGAGTCCTGAAAAGATTTCCATATATTTACTTTTTCTCTCTTTTCTCCTTATAGCCATAGAGGCTGAAAGGACTTCTGGATTAAAAAGATTAGCTAAAATTCAATTCCAATGTCTTTACCAGCACTGTTGGGCCCCAGGCCTTGGGAACAAAACCCCAGGTTAATGCAAACATAGACCCACTATCAGTGAAGGAGGAGTTGGTATATGAACTGTTACAGGAGCTTGACCCCTACAAATTGATGGGCCCTGACAATATCCACCCGAGGGTGTTAGAGCTGACTGACATCGTTGTGAGGCTGCTCTCCATAATTTTTGAGAAACTGTGGAGGTCGGGGGACATCCCAGAAGACTGGAAGAAGGCTAGTGTCACCCTCATCTACAAAAAGGGTTTAAAGGAGGATCCAGAAAATTAGAGGCCCATCAGTCTTACTTCAGTCCCTGGGAAAGTTACAGAACAAATCCTCCTGGGGGCTATCACGACTCAAATGAAGCACGTGCTTGGGAAAAGCCAGCACGGATTCACCAAGGGCAAATGGTGCTTGACAAACCTGATCGCCTGCTATGACAAAGTAACCTGCTCAGTTGATGTGGGGCAAGAGGTGGACGTTGTCTACCTCGATTTCTCCAAACCTTTTGATATGGTTTCCCACAGCCACCTCCTGGAGAAAATGACGTGTTATGGTCTAGGTAAGTGGTTCATGCAGTGGGTGGGGAACTGGCTGACAGGCTGCACTCAGAGGGTGGTGGTAAATAGCTCCTTTTCAAACTGGCAACCTGTCACAAGTGGGGTCCCCCAGGGATCGATATCGGGCCCATCCAGATCATAAGTGATCTGGATGATGGGATCAAGTGTACCCTGATGAAGTTTGTCGATGATACCAAACTGAGTGAGGAAGTGGATACTTCGGAAGGGAGGGCCACCCTGCAGGAAGACCTGGATAGGCTGGAAGAGTGGGCTAACAAGAACCTTATGAAGTTTGACAAAGGTCTTGCACCTGGGAAAACATAATCCAGGAGTGCAGCACAGGCTGGGATCTACCCGGCTAAGGAGCAGCTCCCTGGAACGGGACCTGGGGGTCCTGGTGGACAACAAGCTCAATATGAGCGAACAGTGTGCTGCTGTGGCAAAGCCAGCCAACAGGATGTTGGGTTACATCAACAAGGTCATCACCAGCAGAGAGAAAGAAGTCATTATCCCACTCTACTCGGCATTTGTCAGGCCATGCCAGGAATACTGTGCTCAGTTTTGGTCCCTGCTAACAGAAAAGATGTGGACAGGCTGGGGAGGGTTCAGAGAAGGGCCACAAAGATGATCAAAGGACTGGGAAGCTTGCCATATGAGGAAAGGCTGAGAGAATTGGGTTTGTTCAGGCCTGAGAAAAGAAGGATTAGGGGAGACCTTATCACCATGTTCCAGTATTTAAAGGGTGGCTACAAAGAAGATGGAGACTCACTTTTTACAAGGAGTCACTTGGTAAAGATGAGGGGTAATGGGTACAAGTAAGTCCTGTGGAGATTCCAGTTGGACACAAGAGGAAAATTTTTCACAGTGAGAACAATCAGCCACCAGAATGATCTCGCCAGGGAGGTGGTGGATTCCCCAACATTGGACACTTAAGATTCAGCTGGACAGGGTGCAGGGCCGTCTTGTCTAGACTGTGCTTTTGCCAAGAAAGGTTGGACCAGATGACCCTTGAGGTCCCTTCCAACCTGGTATTCTATGATTCTATGAATAAGCTCCTGCAGCAAACTGCATCCAATCTGCAAGGCACAACAACTGGTGCAAGAAGACCCCTTCCATCCTCCAAGGACAAGCTTAACGCAAACCCTTGAAGTCTTGACTCCAGCTTTATCACACTTTACTCAGACCTCTTAACCAGGCTGGGCCCCAGTTTGGATTTACACCAGCCTAACTCAGTCCTTTCTACTTCTGCTCTGAACAGGTACATGTGTACCAAAAACCCCAACTGCCTGAAGCCTTCTCACACAACACCCACTTATCACAAAAGCTGCTTGAAAGACCAAGGCAAGAGCTAGACAGAGAAGAAAACTTTTGAAATAAACATTACCCTTTGGCCAGACCCTTCATAAGAAGTTTGTTACAATTACAATTGCTTGGCACATTTCCCTCTTGCATCCCTCTCCTGGAGGAGCTGATTCATACAGAGCGAGAGAGGCAACTTTATGTTCCATAGGAAGGGGGAGATTGTACTACTTTTAAAATGCCATTTATAAAACCCACTTCTTTCCATTCTAGCCTTTCAGCTGTGCTTTCATACCACAGCTCCTTTGGGCCTGAAGGTGAATTTTTACAAAAAGAAACTGACTGGAATGTAATAAAATAAATCTTTCTGCACACTTAAGATGATAAATTTCTTGGGTCAGCTGCTGATTTGTGTTTTTGCCTAGTATCAAGAACACTGGCAAATCTCAACAAATTAAGTGAATGAGACAGCTGGACAACATGACACAGCAAGACTGCACAATAAATTGTGCTAGGGGATCCGGGAGATCTTGAATGATAAGGTACCTATGTCCTTCCCTTGCTTGTATGTGTTTTCTGCCTAGTTCTATAACCTTGGAGTGCAGAAGAAGGTTATTGTATCTAGGAGCCTCTGATACTATGCCTGAATCCAGAAAAAAACAACAGGAAACTGTTCTCAGAGTTGCATTATCCCTGTGTGTTGTAAACCATCAAGTCATTGGTCACACAAGAGACATAAATAACGTCTCTCTCGTAAGAGACAACCTTAATAATAAAAAGAGAGAGAACTTTGGGGCTGAGAAGGTAAATGTTCTTAAGGTAAACAAGACAAACATTCCTACTAGTACACCCATGTGGCTAGACACACAAATCCCACTTAGGTAAGTGTTTCTGTTGAATCCTGCCCTAAGATAATGGTAATTTCTAAAGCAACAATCACCATGCCAGTGCTACACTTCACTAGACAAGCAGTTTCTATCCAAAATCCACAGACCAAAAGGCAAGCAGCCTGGGCTGCTGGGAGCATAAAACAGTCACGGTAAGGACTTACCACAGCACATGAGAACTGATGAATACTTACACTAATCCAGGGATTCGAAACAAACAAAAAAAATTGGGCTCTGCTGGGAAGAAAAAGCAGCTGTGCATGAAAAAGCAGGTTACAAAAAGGGGATGAATCCAAAATAATTACCATATGAATGGACAACCTTGCTTGTTTAACTGTATGTTTGGCTCACATAGCTCCTGCATAAATCTAACCTTGCTTGCTAATGCTTTATGATTCACGGAGAAAAGGTAAGCAAAACAGGTAGCTGTGTTTCGGGAATTGTTTCCATTAGGGCACTGGGCAACATGATTGAATTGTGCTGATGGGAAGACTGGCAGTGCTCTAGGAACACTACTGCTGAGGAAATGCCTCCTGATAACCACTCACTCCCCTATTAACTGTAGCATTAGTATGATAACCTTTTCCACAGTAGAACTGGGAATGATGCTTTTGTGTCATTATACCAACAGCCAGCTTTAGGAGCTACCAGGCAGTGTTACAGCTGCTTCAGTACATTCAGCACTTGTTGAAGATACTGAGATAAATGGACCTTACTTTATAATTTCATTTATTGTAAATGAAGATTTTTTTTCTCATGGATACATGAAGGAGACCCAGGCCAGTTATTTTAATTATCATGTCAGAGGTCACTAGTCTTTGAGGCATTATTATTCATTGTTAGAGAACTAACTTCTGAAAAAAACCCCTTGTTGCATACTAAGACTACACTGAACAATGCCAGAACCTAAAGACAGATTTGACCTCAAGAAACCCACAACTTACATATTAAGAAGCAACAGAATGACAGCAGACAGACAGATAGCACAGAAAACCAAACAGACTATATGTGCCAGACTGACAGTCTGTATTTTGAACATACCAGTAGCCTGTGTGGCATTGCAGCAAGGGTGAATTATAACGAGACAAACAAGATGACATGCAATCAGCTGCCTGAGCTCTTTGGGACCAGTTCCAATAGGCTTGAAAGGTCTGGCTTCAGATGGTCCTGTGGTGGCCATACCCTGGGGGCAATCTTCCTCCTCTATTCCAGAAAAGGCCACACACAGGAGACACAAGTAGATGCAAGAAGATATGGTTGCTACAGTTCTGCTGCACTCCCGACTCTTAACCACTCAAGGCCACGATATTTTTAAACCCACAACTGTTTGACATGACAAATTTATTTGCTTGACAAGTGTCAAAGTATCTACGCAGAAAGTGATCCCATTCTATAGTGCCTACCCAAGTACTCTTTTGCTTTATCCTCTAACCCTGTCCAGTTTCTAAAAGACTCCTGCAGGCTTGCTCAGCACATTGAAGTTGACTTACCCACCTCAAGGAGACAGAGAATTGTTATATGCAAAATGCTCAATGCACTCAACTCCAGTTTCAGTGGGCTTGGCCTGAATGTTCACACTGCTAGAGGTGGAACCAAAACCAGGCTCCTTTACTGAAGCTCTGAATTCCACCTCTGTCAATCAAGACATCAAGGCAAGAACAGTAACTTGAAGTGTTGACTGCTTTTCATGAATGATCTGCTCCTTGCAAAGACAACTACAGCAGGCACCGCTGAAGGCTGAGCTGCAGCTATGATCACAGACAGATGCACTACTGGGGCAATGGGAAAGCAGAACCACAGAACTCCTTTGTATACTTTACTTTCTGAACTTCTTTGCATACCTTCTTTAACTAAATCTATATACTAAGGCAGGTTATTAACCGTACATTCAAACCCAGTTTTGCTGTTTGCAAAATAATCTTCCACTTTGGGAAAAAGCAATGGCTGGAGCAAAGGCTTATCTCAGCACTCTGTGGGATTTACTCATTATCAAAGGTACAAACAATGTTCTAGGAGTTAGAATGGAGAACTGTAGCAAAAGGAGATAAGGAAAGAAACAGAATAGGATGAAGAGGAATGGGAATGCCTTCTGGGTACATAACTAACACCTGCATTTGGGATTGCAGTATTAGTCAGAGACATGGAATACATTTAGAAGCACACACTGAGAGTCCGCCAGTTCTCTGTATGATGCCAAGATGATACATGGTCATGTCACAATACACCTGCACAACATGCTGGGATACTCTGCTGCTGTGAGAAGCTATCCCAGAAAGCCACATTTCTGACAGATTGAGTAATCTGCGTGGGGTTTGCACAGACACTGTACCTGTTACTTTCCAGTGCCAGTGCTCTGGTAGATTTTCTTTAACCAGTTCTCAGTTTGCCACATGGCAGAGATAATATCCAAAGCATATTTGCTGTCTACAGTACTACTGCATAGACAATTCAAGTATGGGAGTCTCGTATGATTCTTTTATGCAGGTGTACAAGCAATTAACATACATGTGATGTGAAAAGTGAAGTGAAACCACTGGACTTTGTCAAGTGCTTCAAAAGAGCAACAGATTTCAAGGGGAACAGGCAGTACTGCTGTCTGAGGAGGATGAAAAGAGCAGTGAAACTCAGATTGACAGTCACCCTAAAGCAACCCTAGCACAGCTGGACTCCATGCATATTTTGCCAAGGTGCAAAATTGGCTCTGAAAGGCACTTGAGTTTATATTTGAACAAAATACATCACAAAAAGGAAAATCAGTAATAAAAGTGGTCTGAGGTAACATGGAAACCTTTTCAACTTAATGCTAAAAGGAGAAAACACTTTTGGAAATGGTTTTCGTGCTTAGCCTTCAATGGGCTACCAGCGATGGCCAACACAAATTAGCTACAATTTCTGTCCCAACTTTCCCCATGGATTTAACAATTCCAGTAATTCTGACTGACAATACCAAAAACTTTACTGATGTTTGAGACATGAGAAGAAACACAGCAGACTTATACAGCAACTTATTTAGGAAGGAAAGGCTGAAAAATTGGCATTCTACAGTATTTTCCACATCAAAGCATTCACCTGTACTTTTATGAAGAACAATAAAAATGGTTTGTAGTTTGTGGAGGAGAACCCTGCAATAGAAAAATGTGATGCTGAACACGTACTCCCCCCCAAAAAATATAAAGCATAAATATAAAAATATATATGATTCAAAGGAATTGTGAGTACATATGAAGAGACACCTGTAGGACAAGCCATGTGGTTTTTTTATGGGATATCGTAGTGTGTCTGTTCTTGAGGGCAGTGTGGAAACATCCAATCTGGCTTTAAAAAGAGCTGAAAAGCCAAATTAGTCCATACAAAGCTCCTTGTTACCAAACAGCAGACTGCTTCTGTGACCAAGTTAACTGGTTCAGAGATAATGCTTTGTTTGGGAACCTGGCTATTATACTGAAGTAGCAGACCTACCAGAGAAAAAAATTGATTATGAAGGTCATCACAATACACCAAAGAAGACAAAATCCATTTCCTGAGACCCGCTTGAGGAAATTAACAATTAAAATCTGCTCCCAGCCCAACGATTCATCCTTCAGATCACATTCCCTTAGCCAGCAAGATCTTTCCAGCGCTTCATTAAAACAAAACCAAATCACCCCTTCCCTAACATCTCATTAAGAAACAAAGCTCCCCACAGAGCCCACTTGGCTGACTGACACAAATCAGCAGAAATAAAGCACAACAAGTGGTGTTCAAATTCAGGTCTTAATACCAGATGCAGGAAATGTTCTTCTGCCTTTTTTTTTTTAAACAAAGCAGCATGGTTCCTTACCCCCACCCCAGACTTTACGGTGAGTCACTCCCTCACCATGGAAAATAACAATGCCATCACAGCATGCAGCTGTTTTTCTCCTTACAAAGAAAGTTGGCTGAAGGTAGGGAGCACTGTTCTTCTCCTGGAAGAGGAAACACCTTCCCCCAAATAAATAATCTGTTTCCAAGACTCAGCCCCACCACTTGCCTCTTACAAGCCCAGCCAGGATTTCTAAGCCACCTGCCTGCCACACTGCTGTTGATGACCAGGTGCCAGGCCCTCATTAAGCTCAGCACTACTTCTGCTCCGGGATTCTTAAGGAGGACCTGAACATGCTTCTAGGAGATCATCCATGAATCAAAAGGTGTGTTTTCTTCTACAGACCCTTATATCTGACAGCATCTTTGACTTACCTTCAGACACATGCAGATGTCTATTCATTGTTGCTGGGTTTATTTGCTTGCTTTTGCCTTGTATCAAGTTTGATTATGAAACATTACAGGGGGAATGCATTGATTTGCTATTTCAACTTCTAGACAAAAAAACAGTCTAAATTCAGCAATGGAGATGTATTGTATACAGCTGTGAGTCAAGCATTTCTCTGTTTCACTGCCATGCTTTTTTTTCCCCTTTAGTGCATTTCTTTTCCCCTTCAATCAACAGGTACCTATACTTTTTTCACACTTCATGTGAAAATAACTGCTGGATTATATCAGACACGCTTGTATTGCACATAAAATGAAGTAATATACCACAGAATCCCCACAGAACTCTGTGCTTTTAATATTCAGAGCCCTTGCTATGCTGTCCTCTCAAATCTGCTTAAATGATGAGTAACATTTCCCTGAGTCTACCCTTCAGCTGGCCAAGATCAACGGCACTAGGATGCGGCAAAGAACAGGTTCTCCACTTCAGCCGTGCTAACAGCCACAAACCACTTGGTGTTTGCCCCTAGCTTTGTTCTGACTCGACTATCAGTCGATGTCAAACTCAAACTTGCATCCTGATGATGGCTCACATTCTTGAATGTTAGCAAAGTGCCTTCCACTCCATTAACAGAATTTGGCCCTCAGCTCACAGGTTTCTGTATCCCTGGGTACTGTAGAAAAGATATCACAGATATCATGTGTATTAAAAGCAAGTTCACTTATGTGAGAAATACTGAGAAGACACGAACCAGGAAGTTGCTAGCATACACAAGGAGCCAAGCTACTTTGGTTTCCCAGTGGAAGAAGTGGTGGTGTGTTTTTGGTTTTTTTTTTTTTAATATGTTTGTTTGTTTGTTTGTTGTTGGGTTGTTTTTGTTTTTTTAAACATGGAGGAAATCAGAAGTACTTCGTAAACATTTTACCACCTGCAAGTCAGCTGGTTTTGAACCTTCAAAGCTTAGATTAAAATTTTCTTCTACACCGTTAGTCACATGCACTGCTTATCCTGGCCCAGCTATTACCTTGTGCCTTCACTTAAGAGATTTGCAAGGCTGCGTATTACACTGGCATCTTTCACACATGCAGAGTCACTACAGAACACCTTCACTATGTAGTTCACCTCACAGAAAGAGTTGTCCAGCTCCCAAGATTTCTCCCATGTCATCTTTCGTTGTCTTCCTAAGTCCCACCTCATCATACAGCCAGAAGACTTTTTGCAGCTGCAGAATCACCTGAAGACCCAAAAGAATGGGCCTCTATTTAGGCTTGCACCATCAGAGGATGACATACAAGTGCTGTAACAGAAATACAGGCCCACACCCCAGTTATGAGCCTGCTTCCACTTACTTAAAGGAGATATTCAAATCCTTTCCTACCACCTTTCAGGACCCTCCTGCAAAACACTGGACATGTGATAAAGGAAAGCATGCCATACATACAGCATACTTTTCAATCATTCTTAAGTACTTATTTTCCCCAGACAGCTAGTTTCAGAAGGATGTACGTTGTGAAAGAAGAGGCTGCTTAGAAGCATTCAAGGGGCAACAGTAATGAGCCCTCAAAATAGTCTCTAAGGAGCAACTGGAATTCCTCCTTTGCAGGCTGTTGCTCTGCTCTTGCATAGGCAAAGACCAGCAAGAAAAACTAAGGTATGGTAAGCTACTAATGGCACAGGGCCGCTTATGCAGCGAAGTGTGTATGCGTCTGTCAGCTAACTCTGGTTGGAATTAAAAAATGGATCCTTTCTCTCTTGGGTTAACACACACGACAGTTCTTTAATTAGAATCATAATGGGTTATGTATCAGGTTTTTTCCTAGTCTGGTAAACTTCCTGCTGAAAATCGGATACCTATAAAAAGGAAAATCCCTTTCAGCTGGAGTATGTCCTCGTTGCTCACTCAGCAAGACTTCACAGTTCTGAACAAAAAAGAGAGAAGAGAAGAGCCACTCAAGATGTCCCCCCCCCCCCAAATTATATAGTCAGCATACTAAGAAAGCACACAGTATTTTTTCCACTCAAGGAACTAGCTTCTCAGTCATTTTTCTTCTCATTACTTCAAAGGGGGGATAAAGATTTTAGGGAGCCTAATCCTGGAGAAAAAGATGAGTATTGGTGCATATTTCCAACCAGGTTCCCCACAGAAACCAAGCTTAAGCGATCACACTGCATAAGCATGTTCATTTTCTTGTAATAAGTTTTGAGCTGTGGAGTCTATTTCCACCAAACTGACCACATCACGTGTCACAGATGACAAGTTCCACCTGCTTAGCAGAAAACAGTCATGGTCCCAGTGTCCTCAACAACTGTTAGACTAGGGAGCAATCCATCTTCCTAAATGTTGAGACAAAAACCCAAAGAAATTCAGACCACTTCTCAAAAGAGGCCAATGCCACCTTTCACAATACAAACATGACTTCTTAGAAACACCTGAATGCTTCCCATTGGGGCCCATCTGTTTTATCATAAAGTCAGGGTAATCAAGAATTCGGCCAAGAAAACTTCAGCGTAGGAACTCCATGTTATTCCTGCATAACCTTGTTTTCAGCTACATACTGATGGTACTGGGAAGATGATTTCAGATGGAAAGAGCTGGATCAAACTAATTGAAGGCAGATGTAGAAGGGCCATATTTATCCTTTTTTGTTCAGACAAGGATGCTTTGCTCCAAAAGTTCCCCAGTTTCTTAAAAAGACTTAAAATAGTTAAAAAGTGAGTAGGGATAGCTGGATTTCCCAGCTAGGCTTCTGGGGTTTGAGTCCAATACAATACCTAAACATTAGCAGGGTGAATCACAGAATGGTAGGGGTTGGAAGGGACCTCTGGAGATCATCTCATCCAAACCCTCTGCTTCAGCACGTACACCTAGAGCAGGGTGCACAGGACCACGCCCAGGTGGGTTTTGAATATTTCCAGGGAAGGAGACCCCACAACCTCTCTGGGCAGCCTGTTCCACTGTTCTGTCACCCTCAAAGTAGTTTTTCCTCATTTTCAGGTGGAACTTCCCGTGTTCCAGTTTGTGCCCATTGCCCCTTGTCCTGTTGTTGGGCACCACTGAAAAGAGTCTGGCCCCATCCTCTTGACACCTACCCTTTAGATATTTCTAAGCATTGACAGGATCCCCCTCTGTCTTCTCTTCTCCAGGCTAAACAAACCCAGATCTCTCAACCCTTCCTCATAAGAGAGATGTTCCACTCCCCTGATCATCTTTGTAGCTCTCTGCTGGACTTGCTCGAGCAGTTCCCTCTCCTTCTTGAACTGGGGAGCCCAGA
>WEKW01012812.1:10682-28630 GCA_013389905.1 Sula dactylatra
TTTCTCCTTGCTTATATTCTGAATATGAAAAAAAATAACGCACCTATTGCAAAATTTCTTGATATTACACAGGTTAAAAAAAGCCACTGATTCTCAGGAGTAAAACGCCCGTTTATCCCCTTGCAGTTGTTGCAAGAGGCGCCTCTAAAGCGGGTGTAGCCGCGTGCAGCGGGCNGAGGCAAAGAGGCACCCGGCAATTTGTATGGGACGTTTTACTGTCAGCCTTAGCTCTGTTTTGTAGCGGGGTGCAGCCCTGTGGCGCTTTGCTCAGCGGGGCTGCCCTACGCTGTGGTCGGTTCCTGGGTTATTTCAAAATAGCCAGTGGTATTAGAACAACAATCGCTGCATAAAATGTGAGACAGGTACTATGGGTGTCCTCACCATAGAATAGAAACGCAGTCGATTTTATGACAATTGGTTTCCAAAATGAAATAAAAGAAAGACAGCACTTAGCTAAGGCATGTTACCCCCTTACCCGTACAGAAATGTTAGAAGGTAAGATCAAATCCTGTTGTGGGTGGACCAAACCCCTGAAGTTACAGCAGAGGTTGGAGAGGTTTGAATCCTCACTCTTTAGATACACAGAATACCCAGAATCGTATAGGTTGGAAAAGACCTTTAAGATCATCGAGTCCAACCGTAAACCTAACACTGCCAGTTCACCACAAAACCATGTCACTAAGCACCACATCTACATGTCTTTCAAATACCTCCAGGGATGGTGACTCAACCCCTTCCCTGGGCAGCCTGTTCCAGTGCCTGACAACCCTTTCAGTGAAGTAGTATTTCCTAATACCCAGTCTAAACCTCCCCTGGCACAACTTGAGGCCATTTCCTCTCATCCTATCGCTTGTTACTTAGGAGAAGAGACCAACACCCACCTCACTACAACCTCCTTTCAGGTAGTTGTAGAGAGCGATAAGGTCTCCCCTCAGCCTCCTCTTCTCCAGACTAAACAACCCCAGTTCCCTCAGCCTCTCCTCACAAGACCTGCTCTCCAGACCCTTCACCAGCTTCGTTGCCCTTCTCTGGACACGCTCCAGCACCTCAGTCTCCTTCTTCTGCTGAGGGGCCCCAAACTGAACACAGTATTGGAAGTGTGGCCTCACCAGTGCCGAGTACAGGGGCACCATCACTTCCCTACTCCTGCTGGCCACACTGTTTCTGATAGGAGCCAGGATACTGTTGGCCTCCTTGGCCACCTGGGCACACTGCTGGCTCACGTTCAGCCAGCTGTCAGCCTGTACCCCCAGGTCCTTCTCTGCTGGGCAGCTTTCCAGCCATTCGTCCCCAAGCCTGTAGCGTTGCATGGGGTTGTTGTGGCCCAAGTCTAGGACCCGGCACTTGGCCTTGTTGAACCTCATATAATTGGCCTTGGCCCACTGATCCAGCATCTCCAGCATCTCCAGATCCCTCTGTAGAGCCATCCTACCCTCGAGCAGATGAACACTCCCACACAACTTGGTGTCATCGATGAAGCTCCCTATAACCACTTTGCCTTTTTGCTCCTGAGCAGCAGAGTCTCCTGGCCCTCAAAAAGATCATCAGGAGGAAAGCGGGGCTTTCAGAAGGGAAAGTTTCCCAATTGGAGGATAATTGTCCTGAATTTTAGACCATCTCTAATGACTCCTACTTAACTTTCCCTATAGGATTTTACCTACAAGTGTACCAAACTTTTAACCCAGGAAGCAGAGCGGAGCCAAGTCCTCCATGAATGCAACCATATATTATCACCTGTCACGGGTGTGCTCATGCTTCATATGCAAACACAGTACCAAACCAGGTTAAATGAATCAATTCTTTTCTCAAGGGTCTCTACTTAATGGAGGAATTTCCAGAAGGACCCCAGCCTGAGACCGGTGCCCTAGCCTCAGATTTATTTGTTGAGGTAGGAGAGAGGTCAAAAGCACTGAGCCTTCCACTTCAGTAGGTTATATGCCTGATGACCTGCTGTAGGAATAACTATTGATCTCTGCTTATAACTCCTGTTAAGAGTCCTGTACGTATCGACAGTACTGGGACCCCAGATTTAAACACCAGAAGTGCCAAAGACAACCAAGCAAATAGCTTGCTGTCTGCAAACTTTCCTTCTGGCAAAATATGTCTGTTGCGATTGTTTCCAATGACACTGAAAAAAACTGAAATTTTGTTCATTTATAGGCATGAAAAATAATGTAATCTTTCAAAATAATGTTTTAGGATTTTTTTTTTTAAACAGATTATTTTCTCTTCTCCTCCCGTATAATGCTGAAACTTAAGGGGAAATGGGAACCTCTCCATTATGATATAATTCTTGTCAATAACATACAAAGACCATTAAAAAGTCCAGCAGAATACCCTATTGATTTCACTCAACTACCCACCACACAGAAATTTAATGAAGTTGGTAGTGAGACAGGACAAGCCCCATGTTCTTTGCCACTGTACCAGATACCTTCAGCATAGCGTTGTGTCATCTCTAGCTCCATCACAAGATGATCTATTTCAATAGCATGTGAGGAGCAATTGTTCTTACAGGCAATAGATAACCCTCAAACAGCAGCATCCAAGAAAAGCAGAGCAGAAATCACCAGCTACTGTTTCCAATTAGAAAAAAAAAGCATCAGGAAGAGCTACATTTTACAGAGTCAAAGTTGCATTCTATTTCATATGGTCTATTTTTTTAATATTATAATCCAAACAAAAAGAAACTTAATTTAGAAATCTGCATTAAAAGCTGGAAGAGGCACTGTTGAGATGTAAGGAGGTACATGGGCCAGTACCCAAAACATTGGATATAATTTTCCTCCACATTTGTCCAACCAAATCCATGTAAACTTTGAACGAGTTTGTCAAGATCCATAGTGGTTTTGTTTTTACCGCCATATGAAGGGAAAAAGTCCCTTGTGTATCGCATATCCCTTGGAATGGACAAAATCATAGTGGTAAAATGTGTTTATATATTTTAAGACAATCATGAATCAAAGCAATTCTTTGAAGACAATTTATGGTAATAATTTCAAGCTTGTTTCTTAAGTTGCCTAGCCTACATAGCTGCCTAGATGTCTAAGTGCCAATGTAAACAGTCGGTATTAGGTGCTGCCAAATGAAATCATCACCCGTTTTAGTGCCCCCTACCAAAGCATGCTCCTCACTGGCAGCCTTCAGTACATAAACAAACTGATGAATCATCTTGCTAGCTCAGAGGTTGACAGTGAAATTAAATTCCTTTTCTTCTCAATGCAACAGTTTAGTCATTCGAGACAGGAAATCACTTTGTGTTGGGAAGCAGTACTGGGTAAATCTCAACCAGTTTCCAGAATGGTGAAAGGCTCGGGTTGCAGCGGGAATGATGTGATTCTGATGGGCAGGAAGCAGAACAGGACAAGTTCCAGCAAAAGCTCCACAGAATGCAATAGTAAATATTATTCTTGATGTAGATCTTTAATAGGTGGTTCAAAAAAATTATACCAGGATAAATTCTACAAATACATTAAGCTTCTTGAGCTGTTTCTATAGAATTCTATTCAATATGTTAGGAATTTTCTATAGAAATACTTGTCTGTGCCCTGCATCAGTCATTCTGAGCCCAGTTCTACAGAAGTATCCTCACGACTAATAATGCAAAGGATGAGATACAGAGAAGTGGATGGAAAGTATGAAAACACATGTTGCTGTTTTTCTCTCCCACTTCTAGTCAGCTGTGGTATCTCACTATCAGTGAAAGCTGGCAGAGGGATCAATGACAAGTTGCCACAAGATAAGGAAGGCACAGACTGCTCAGTAGCACTTTGAGAAGTATCTCCCGTGGAGGATCTGCACCAAAGCTGGTTTTGATTCCTCTTTGTCAAGGCAGAGGCTAAACTTTGGAGTGGTGTCAAGTCTATTTTTATGATACCAAGATCTCCCTCGGGAATTTATGAGACTCTCTCTTTGGATTTAATTTATCCCTTCAGGAAGTCTGGATTATAGATCAGTCATTTTAAGCCAGCTGACCTCAGTCACCTTCAGTGACAGGTAAACTCAAGCTTAAAGTGAAAGGATCCCCAGGGTCACTGGTTTCTGCTAACAGATATGTGTGTGCTATCAGAATACTCAAACAATACAAGAAATGTGATGCTAACAGGGGGCAATCCCTTGGAGCAGTGCTGCAGATGCAGAACACTAAACTAACGTAAGAGCCATTGACATTTAATTCCAGAATTATTAATTCTTCCCAAATGGTCCAGATTTAAATGGAATTAAATGCAATAGTGAATCCCATGTTATATGATGATACAAGGGTCTGACAGCAATAACCTGTTGAATGGCAATGGAGCTGAGCAGTATCTGAGACATTTGGGTACTCAGAGCAGACTTCAAAGATTGCCTGAAAAGGTGCTGTCTTTTGTACAGCCCACTGCAATCTACCTGTAAATCTTCATAATTTTCATGGCTGTTTTACATGCAAAAAGTTCAATCTGAAGCTCAAATGCTAGTCTCAAATATTCGGGGTGGGTTTATCACATTCCCAAAAGCACAGCCAAGGGCGACAAAGCCACTTGTAGAGTGCTCAGGCTGCTGATCAATCCAGCTGCAGCTTCCTTGCATGTCTGATGGGCAAGAAAGTGTCTCAGTGTTTTCAGTGTCTTTGCAAAGCTATTTGAAAGGCAGCAACAAAATTAGGTATTTTTGGAGATATCATGGAAGGCAGTAAACAGTGTGTTTTGAGAGTGAGATTTCTTACTAGTTTATGATTATAAAACTCAAAGCTCCACACTGAAATTTAAGAATTTGTAGTTATTTTGAACAAGGGAGAAATTAGGAGGTGATGGATTCTATTACAGGAGACTTATTTAATGCCCTGTTCGAACACTATCCAGGTATTTCATCCAAAGTCGTCATGAAGATTAAAGATTACATAGGATCAGCTATCTGAAAGAAATTAAAATGCTGGCACATTTTCTTGGCTGTGACACATCTGAGAAATCTAGAAGTGGATGATGCCAAACTATCTCCCATATGTGTACTTCCTCTAGCCTTATTTTCCTGAATGAAATGTGGTTACCACAAAGGATATTTGGAATTGAAAAGGAGAGATCAACTAGATTTGGCTTTCCTAGCTGTGATCTATCTCTTAGCAAGTGTTTTACAGTCACTATTACAAATTTGAAGGAAGGTTTTTCTCATTAACAATTGTCATTTTACATTTTCAGCACAGAAAAATTAAGGATATTAGGGTATGTTTCAAGCCACCATTTTAGAGTTTTAGGCAAGCACCCAGCTTGCTTACTGGACCATTTATGGATTTTACTTCTATTTAATCAATCCTTTAAACAAAAAGTAAATAAATAATAAAAGTACTTTTACATATATAATTAAAAAAATATAATTTATAAACAATTATAAATAGTAAATGTGTAATTCCAACCTTTAAACAAATCACATAAAAAATTGCATTTCAGTAAAATTTAATTTAATAACAACTGTAAGGAAAAGATTTCTGATTTCTTTAGGTCAATTTTAGAATCATAGATATTTTAGGTTGGACGGGACCTCTGGAGGTCATCTAGTCAAATCCCCTTCCCAAAGCAGGTCTCATTACATCAGGTTGTTTGTGGCTGTGTCCAGTCAAGTTAAACCCTCCAAAGACAGAGATTCCACAACCTCTGCTGAATGCTGGTCGCTGCAGGCATTGGTAAGAAAGCAGCAAAATTATTCTCCATTTTTCTGGATACAATTTTAAATGTTCCACTTTCTGTCAGAGGACTTTCTCACTCACTAAACTTTCTGGATAGCATATATACTGTTCAGGAATTGTATATCAGAACTTCGTATCTAGTGATAGCTAACAGGTGCCAAGGAGTACTTCCTCCGCTTAGGCTTGTACGAACCTACAGTGGTAATAATTAGTTAAGTAGCTCAGAGTGCAAAAGTTAGCACAGTAAGTAAAATCTTTTGGTTACACTGTGACTTAGACATGGTTTGTTTCCTTGTACACAAAACTAGTTGGTTTTTTTCCCAAGCTATTTTAAAGCTCTACTTCATTGTCTCTAAAATATTTTCTAGGTATTTCATTTAACCTACAGCATTTTGGTTGCTTATCCAAAGTTTTAATGGTCTTTCATTTATGCTTCTTGTGAGGATATTGACAAAAGCCTTAGCCAGCCTCAGAATCTGTGTGCTCAGCCCTGTACAAATGCATCAGGAGAATTTTTGCAACACTGGCAACTAACCTTATACTTCCCAAACTGCTTTTCTCTTCCTTGTGGGTCAGTTAGCTCTTTCTGTCTTACCCTGTCCTCATCCTTAGATCTCTCTGAGAGCAGTTGTGGCGATTTCTGGGTGAGCAGGAGTAAGATCTCATTCTTTGTTTTCTCCTTACCTTGGAACACAATCCTCATTTTACATCTAATGTCATTTTTCTGGCCAACAGACTCTTTGAATTAGCAATGCTATAACCAAATTTCCACATTTAATTCTCTCTTAGGCTTATTGGGGAGGTGATAAAAATATGTAAATTGTCATTGTCACCAGTATTTAAAAACAGTCCCTTAAAAAGCATGCAGTGACTTAACTCATATTTTTGGACAAACTCTGGAAACACTAGCATCACTGCTAGAACCACTCCCCTGTGAGTTCACAGCCCCTGTGTAGACCTCATCTGACCTCTGCAGAACTGGGGAGCAGAGGTTTTGCCTAATCCCTACTGACTGTCCTATCTCCCTTCAACTTCTGTCCCCTCTTCTGTGCAGATGTCAGAAGAGCCAGGAAAGCAGTTGTGATTACTTTACTGGCAAAGTGCTGCTTCAGGAAACACATCTCAGAGACACAATTGATCCCTACTACTTTGGTCCCAGTTACTTGCAGAAGAGATGTTTTATTCCAGACTAGTGCTGGGAGCCTCTTCTTCCACTTTCCTGAGAGATCAGTGCTGCGCTACGTCAGTTCCCCCGCCAGAAATGAACATGGGGCATTTTGTTTAAACTGGGAAGCTGATAGCGTTGAAGCCATCTATTTGTATAAACTAGCTGGCTATCTTCTTGCCATCTCTAATGTAAATCTACTATGGTATTGTGAAACTTTATTTATTTTAAGCTTACAATATTTACCAAAGCAGACCATACAAAAAGGGTCCTTTCTAGCTTCCATACCATTTTTCTACTGTTATTTGTTGGAAAGATATGTTCATGTATAATTAAATGTGGCTTGCTTAAACCTTTGCAGTTGGTAGCTTAATATATATTTTGTTGTACTTCGAGTACAAAGGCTATATTATGCTTTTGTTGGCATCATTGCTAGTTAGTATGCCAACTGCATAATTTTGTTCTCTGCTATATGTCAGGAGTCGAGTGCCGAGGGCTCAACAGGTGGTGCTGGGATAAAGTTCTGGCAAATCAAATAGGTAATACGGTTATTTCTTTTGTCAAATTATAATTGAAAACAGAGATGAGTAAAATGAGACTCACATTTTCCTGGTGCAAAACAGGGTTTAGAATTAAATTCAAATCAGTTTCCATGACAAATATGCATTACTACTGGAGCTTGGTCTGTAAATAAACATGCAACACCTTGGTTTTGATGTAGAATGATTTGTTCCCTGTAAATTTAAACCTTAAGCATCAGTGTTTAAACAATAACAGAAGGCTAGAGTCCTCCATGAATCTTCTGTCTGTCTTGTACACATTTTGCAGAAAATGTGCCAGAAGCTTCAGGAAAACTTTGAAAAGATTTAAATCTAAAAAGTCAGAGAATTTGAGACAATCTGTGATACATAACTCAAATGTTTAACATCAAGAGTTTCCTGCCATATTGTTTTCTAATCATTGCTATAACCATGCTCCCAGAAGAAAATGATAAATACACTGGAAATTCCAGTGAATGTGCTGAATGAGGTGCTGCTCATTTAATGCTTGACTTGGATAATGTTTATTAATCCTAAAATCATAAAAATGGGATAAAGCCTTCTACAACAAAAATGCAACAAATCATTTATGCATAGCAAGGTTTTCCAAAACTGTGTATAAAAAGACCTAGGCACTTGCAAGCCTACCCACTTTGCTATTGTAGCTGAATTTTTAAAATGAGATGTTTTTATTTTCCTCTGAGGACCTATCTAAATCTAGTATATATAATCTTATCTATGGCTCCTACAATCATTTTGGTTTTATTTTGTTTTCTGTTCCTCCTCATCCAAAGACATTTCTCCTAAACTATAATTTTGTCGACTCCAAGTTCTGGTTTGTCAGATCTGAACCCATCATCCACTGAAGCAGCTTCCCACAGTGGCCTCCAGTTCCTTAGGCTGGTCACAAACATCTTTATGGCTCTTTCAAGCTCTTATTTACCTGAAGGCTTTACCTTTGGATGGGACCAGATGCTACATCCTCTTCTCTCATTTAATAACTCATTCCATAAGTGATCAGGAACTAAGCAGCATGAGAAAAGGGTATCACATTCAATCTATAAAATTCGTTATTTTTACTTTTTATATACCATAATTACTATTGTTTAATCCTAGCAGAACACGTACATTTCTCTCCCACAGCAGCAGGCTGAGGTGGTGATGCTGACTGCCAGGGCTGCAGGCAGGTGATGGGACCTCTGCCTGTGCCCTGGCCTGGGGCGCACCTGACAGAACAAGATGGGAGAAACTGCTGCACATGGCACAAGAAATTGCTGGAAGTGACAGGTCTCAGGGTAAGAAGCTGACAAATTTACAGAGGGTGCTGTGAGGAATTCACAGGTGGTTAAGGAGGAGTTATGCAAGAAACAGAAGACTTTCACAGAAAGATGGGGGTGAGTGCTGGGGATGTTTGGGGGAGTGGGATAGCGCAAGGCCAACAGTACTGGGTAGCCATATCAGCTTACCCACACAAGGCTGAGATCACCTTGAAATGGTATCAGAAATGCCAACATTCAAATTAAAAATGTACAGGACTTGAAAATGGAGCAGAGATTGACTGGATTCATGGAGAGCTACTAAATCCATTAACCTTTAAGCTGTTGGCATTTGGCTAGTCATCAGTTTTATTTTCTTCACACTTTTCAGTAAGAAGACACCTGGGAACAACAAGACATTGGCTGAAAATAAGGATCCCTGTTCAACATAACCCTCTTCACAATCCCATGCTTGGACTGAGTATGTTCCTGGGGAATCAGGGCACAGCTTCATTAACTCGGCAAAGTTGTACCCAGTTGTCTCAGGAGTTAACCTGGCAGTTTCACTGCAAGGGACTGACTCGGAAGGTACAAAGTATATTACAGCCAAAGTGTTATTAAATTCTTTGCCTCTTTAGAAATCCTTTCACTGCACTACTACATTTCTAGACTGACCTAGGACATGCCGTGAGGACCAATCCCTGCTGTCTATGATTTGGCATTAATGTTCAGTGCATGAGAGAAATTGTTCTGGTTTTTCTTTTTTTTTTTTTAAATAACCATGATGAATATTTATCTTAAACCTCAGGTAGCTGTTGAGAAAAGAAACAGCTGAGAAGCAGATAATGTACCCCTTTCATTGACAAAAGATTTATGTCTTGCCTGACAGGACTTCATACTTACAGATCTCATGGCTGACATAGTCAAACATAAGTAGCACGTAGCCCAGTGTTTATCCAGGGGAACCGAGACCGCTGCTCCCACACTATTTTGTGTGAAATTAAATCAGCCACATTGAAACTGGTAGAGATTTAAAAACATGATAAAATTGCTATTAAAAAGTGGGGAGAGAGGCTCAGAAGCAGTTTAAATCAATGAATACCGTGCAGAAATAAGTAGGGTATGCATGAACATTTCTGCTGACCTTCTGTAGGAGCCATCTGTCTAGTTGCAAGGCACCCTCTTCCCCATGGGAACGGGTGAGGAGTTCAGCCACAATGCCGACCACCCTTCCCCCACAGCTGTCAAAACTATTGTAGTTTGGCTTTAGCATATGTACCATTAAATTCCATGCTGTGCCAAGAAGAGAAGGGAAACAGTATGAAACGTGTTCTTAGGTATGTCTCTCCCACAGACTACATGTAGCTCAGTGTCACTGACTGCTGAGAGAGAAGGTTCATCTGTATTTTAGCACAACTTTTTAACCAATGTGTTAAAAAAAAAAGAAAACTTTTTTTTTTTAAGTAGGGGGTGAGAAAGAAAGATTAGAATAGTAAAATTCTGCTTTTCCCAGGAGAACCTTAATTTTCTCCAAGGATAATATGACAGTTCCACCAGCTTTGCCACAGGTCTAATGAAGGAGAAGAAATAAACATCTTTTAGGTATAGTGCTGATACTAAGAAGGGCCCTCAGGGGAGGCCAGGAGGAGGAGCAAGGGGTTGGGTATACCTTCATTTCATGAAGTGAGCAGGTAAACCCTTGGGTTTTCCCTTTCCCTGCCCCTTGTCACTTTACTAGTCCAGACAGCTGTACCCAGAGAAGTGCTACTGGTGGCAGCATAAACTGCACATTGGAAAGCGCAGACAGAATTTGCCCCAGAGGAAATAAATTAACCATACATCTGCTTAAAATACCCCTTCCCATCCAATACAAAGCACACTAATTTCTTTTGAAATATTACTGTTATCCTGGGACTGAAAAAAAAACAGAATAGGTAGGAAATTCATTTTCTGGTATGCGACACACTGCTGGAAATCTTCGAGGTTAATGCACACACCTAGACGGCTACAGACCTGGATCCCAGCTCTTCTTCAGTCAATATTCTTCTGCATTGCATCAGCCAAGTCTCAATGTTTCTTCATAAATAATTTCATCTATAAAATGAGAATGAACCTACATGACTCCCACTCCAGTAAAAATGATGGAGCTAATCTGACTTAGTTGTCAGACTGTGTCAGATTGTGAGAATGCTCACATAGAAACAGGTTCCTGAAATTCAAAGTTTTATTATTCCATGCTGTTCTATTACAGAAAAATGGCAGACCACTCTATAGTGCTCAGGAATAGAATGATAGCAAACTTTTCTGGGTTTTTTTTTTTAATTGCTACAAATTTGAATAGAGTCTGCCCTTTGCTCTTTCATGTACAGTATTTGATTAATTGAGAATTAGAAATGTAATATCTGTTTTATATTTATCTCAGAAACAGCCTATACTAGGTTAGATTTTCTGAAAAAAAATTCTTTTTCTGTGTAGTTATTTGCCATCATTTTCTGTGAGGGTGCATAATGAAACAGATATTTGGAGGCAGAGAAATGGGGGGCAGGGAGGAAGTATGCGTATGCTTTTGTGAAAAGGTGTTTGTAAATTAATGTACATATATACATCTCACCCCTAAGCCTGGAGTTAGATTTCCAATTGTTCTTGAGTTTACATACAAAAAGGCATGATTTAGACTGAAAATAACATATCTCTGTGTTATTAAAAATGGGAGTGGGGGAACAGATCCTCCAGGACAACAGTAAGATGGGTATCATTTCTCCTCCCTACCAGTCCTCTTACAGCCCAGAAATATATACTTAGTGTTATATTTTCATATCAGTTCAATGTACTAGGTTTTAGTTATTCAAATCCCTTTTCCATTAGTTTAAGGTAAGCCACTCAGGCTTTGTGTGCGGATGTTGCCCTACTTCCATCCCTCTGTCTCTGTGTGCCTTCAGTTCAATTTACCTGCTCTGGTCTGCCAGGTAAGTGAACCTTCAGAGGGCTCTGGCTGCTGTGTGCCCACAGGCTAAAGCATCACCTGCTGTACCTCTCCAACCTGTGACACATTTAACGTTTTCTTTTTCCCTTGAGATGAGGACAATTGCAGTCACAGGAACACAGGCCTGGCGAGGACTGCTGAGCCCAGCCAGCCCAGGCAGACAGCACCCCACTGCCGGGGCTGGGAGGGCTCCCAGCACATCTGCCCCAGCTAGTCAGGTGCAGAGTTTAGCAGAGGAAGAGGCTGGGAATCAAAGTCTGGGCTTAGTCCTGTCTGTGTGTGTTCCCAGACTCTGTTCTGCCATCCCACCTCTCTGTTTACAGCTTCCCGTTTTCCTTCTTGCGGTTCTTGCATACATGCATGTGGCACAATGCTTTTTGAACACCTCTTAACACGTCCCTCAGAACCATCCTCTCTCTTTTCCTTCCTATAATTTCATCTTTATTTATTTTTACCACATATAGACTAAGGGCTGGGGACTTGATCCAGACGAAGTCCTGTCATTGTGAGACCTAACATGGCAATGTCTACCCTGAGGTGTCTGGTTTCCAGTGACAGTCACTGTGACAGGCATTGTCATGTCACATGCCTAAATTTCATAATAGTGCAGGAGAAGGGCTTGATACCTCACTGAAGTGTATTTCAACCTTTTTTTTTATGATTGTATTATGATTAATGGATGAAACTAAACCATTTGTAGTACATTTATTATCAGAAACAACACTGAAAGTAATTTGACCCCTACAGTACTTTCTTTTTTTAATAATACTATACAATGGCAAAAAAAGGCTATGAAATCCTGTGTAGAGATCTTTATCTTAGTTGAACTGGTTGAAATATAGACAATGGAAATTCTCCGGGTTGACATTGGTATAATAGGAAGCAGCATATGACCTGCTCTTCTGAGCAATGTGCTGTCACCACAAACTACATCACCATACATACCTAACATATAAAAAGTTTATTTTGTCAGCCTGCTCCTGCGAGCTCTTTATTTATGGCTACTTTATCATCTGAATAAAGCCATGTTTTTCATGATTAGAAACATAACAGTCTTGCAAAATCTGAAGTTGTATAGGTGAATGTGAATGCTTTTATTATGAAGTCATTTTGCTGTAAGCGTTGGAGAAATCAGATAATGCCGTACTGTGTTACCTAACTAGCAGGTCAAGTGTAATATGAAAGTGCTGAGTTCAGAAGACCTCTCCTAGCACGTTGCGTTTCACCAAGGGACTAAATTACTCTGTTTTTCACAGGACTTGACAAGTTGGAAACTCAAGCTAATTTTTTTGTCTGCAGCTTCTTCAACTGGGAACTGTACCTCCTCTAGCACATGTGCACAGCACCTCACCTGGCGATGGTCTAACCCTGAGAAGGTTCTTTCACAGCTGCCACAGAAGATAGCATTGTGTGCCACAGTAGTCCATTTACTGCTCTGGAGTGATGGTCTAACAGCTTACCTGAGCAGTGAGAGCTCAGGTAAGGCATTGCTGAGACAGATACCTGAGTGCTAGTACTGCTTAGTGGTCAGATACATTCAGCAGAGCTATGCTGCTAACTTTTAAGTACAAGGAAAAGATTATGGACTGACATTGCCATTCTCAAATTCAACTCCTCACAGAAAGACAAAGTTAAAAATATCAAACTTTGCAGTAATCTACCTTAAAATTGCAAGGTTAAATAAATAAAGGAGCAGCTAGCACAGTCCTCATGGAGTCTGCTTAAAGGTACAATAAAAGGTTCAATGTAAATGTATATCATTAAATAGCCTCTTCAAATATCAAAAGTAGTTAACATGTCAAAAGGGCAGAGAACAAGGTTATCAGGAGTAAAAATCTATCCTTCAGAAAGTAAGTCATGTCCAGTGAAGAAAAATAGAGAAGAGAATAGACTTGGGAAGTTAACTAAAACCGTGATAAATAGGCCAACAATATTTTGAAGAGTGACTTGCTAAACATGCAAACCCAATAAAACTGCATTCAGTTACCTTAGACTCCAGAAAGCTACCGGTGAGCTGGTGGTGCCATCACATGACAGAGGTGCAAAAGGAGCAGTTCTGGAGGAGAAAGCCATTGCAGGAAACCTAAATTTGTTATTTGCGTCAGTAACCAGTAAAGGAAGACAGGGAGGTTCCCATATGAGACCATAAGTGTCTCCAGGACTGCATCAGACTAAAGTATCAAACAAGTTCAACACTTGGAGCAGAGGGTATTCACTCAAAATTTCCAAATGAACTCAGATACAAAATTGCTAGTAATGGCTCTGCATAATCAGTTATTTGCACTGACCTCAGTATCACAGGCAGGTAAAAGGAAGATGAAAATCTGTGAGAAAGGCTCTAGAGGTGACCCTGAGAACTAGGAACAAATAAACCTGACTTCTGCAGCAAACAAACTGGTAGAAGTTGTAAAAAGAATCAAATTAGTCAACATGGGGAAAAATATGTCCCTCAGAGAAGGCTCCACCTGACTTTTGTAGAAGACGGTCATGCCTCCCAAACCTACTAGAGCTCTGTGGAGGGATCAGCGTGTTGTGCCTTATGAGGAAACCCCAGCAGCACAGTTAAATGTGCACCCTCTGAGACACAGCTGTGTACTGTCTACCTTACCAAGTGAACTAGCTGTGTTAGAGTCAGAAAAATCTATTGCAGTTATAACTAATATTACAGGACTTTGGTTTTCTTGTTGGATGGAACAGAATTCTCTACACTTCTGAATTTTTTGAAAGCTGCAAGCCAAATCTCATATGCATCAATTAGACTGTGAAAATGTACTGCTGGAGCTGCCTGTGGAATATAACTTAATGATAAATTGCATGCATGCTGTAGAGAGACATAACAGAATGTTATTGCCATTGTTCATCCTTTGGTATTTGGTCTGCAGAATCTGAGCTTGTTAATCAGCAGTTCATCCTGCTTTTACTCGGGTGCATTCAATGCCAAGAGTGAAATACCTCTATATGCTTTTCCACTGTAAGCTTTGCCAAAGCTCTTGTGTTCAGTATGTCAGTCAGCTGTGCTCTTGCTTTAATTGCACCAGTAACTCATGTCTGGAGATTATTGGTGCAACTAGCATTGTGTCAGTCTGAAGCTGATGGAGACATTGCGTCTTGTGTAGACCCAGCGCAGGTCTGGGGACAGCAAGCGTGATTCTGGACCATTCTTCTGGTGTCCTGCAGCCCTGAACAAGAGGATTACGAAGGTGCACTAAGACTGTAAAAATACTAATTTCTGTGTTGTGTACAAAGAATAAGGAGTACAAATGCTCAGGTAGTCTGAATGCTCCTTTTGGGAAAGATTTGATCTCACTGTTTGTAAGATTTGTTCCAAGAGATTTGTTTGAGATTGTTACCAAGAAAATAAGTAAAATTTCTGTCAGGAAAATTATTTTGAATAATATCTATTATAAAGCACTAGCTACAGCAATACTACTGCTAGTTCTAACACTAGTATTCTTCCTTTCTCTGTATGTCTGGGGGGGTTGTATTATGGTTGCGTGTAACTTTGCGAAACCAGTTGTATGTTGCAGACTGATTCTTTTAAGGAAAAGATCAGATTAAAGAGATTGGCTATTCCTGGCCAGGGAGAATATAACACTTACTTGATAAAAGATAATAAAATTGATTTATACATTGTTGTCTACAACTTTGAATTCCACTTAGCATTAATCAGGAGAGATGTTAGGTGCATCCTCTCCAGTGAACTAAGTCAGTAATCTTCACATGGTTAGAGCTGAGTCAACAGATTGACTCTCTTGGTTTACCCCCTTTCTCAGACAGAAAACAGAAAAAGCATGAAAGAAAACTCAGGGAAGACAAGATTCCCAGACTCGCTCATCATTCCCATGTCTGCCCAGCTCAATACAAAGTCCTGCAAATGAAAAGACCAACTCAGTAGACATCCCCAGTAAAAATATATCCAGGCTGAGGTTCTTCATCTCCTAAAGCATTTTGATGTCCTGTCCCAATAAAAGTTTAAAGCAAGATAAGTTTGTTTTCATTAGCTGTTGAAAGTCTGAATAAAAACGTGTTTCTTTGTGGTACTTCTTTTTTCTTTCTCTTTTTATTTTTTTTTCTTTTCCCCTCCTCAACCCCAAAGCTACTTTTGAAATAGTCTTCTGTTGGCATACATGCTGTTCCAACTTTCATCCTTGATAAAAACTACAATAACTAAGGGGCAAACCTTACAAAGTAGCTCATGAGTAAATGGAATTTAATGGGGTCAATTATCCCCACATGCTTGTGTGCAGGTTTCATTAATATTAATAGGTTGTAGACATGTGTATTGAGCTGAAGAACAGGCTATCACTGGCCTCTACACGCTATTTTGTGTGTGTGCTGATTTAGAATTGTTCAAGACAATGTTAATTTTCAAATGTCTAGCAGTGTAATGGCAGAAAAAACCACATTTGTCCATTACACCTGCAAGGTACAGAAAGGCTGAAAAATAAATAGATTAAACATGAGTGAAACAGTGCAGATTCCGTTTGTGCTTTTCTCCATAATTTAGAATCACATTACATGCATGTCTCCCCATAAATACTTAATGAAATGGAAATGAATATGTAGCAGGCTGGGCTCTTCCCTCTAAGGGTTAAGTTCCATTTCTGCAAATTGGTTTGTGCCCTATTTCTGTTCCTGTGTCTCTGTGCATCTAGACATTTTCTTGGCATCCCTAGCTCTTCTGAGGTTTCAGGAGATCTTCGGAGATTTGCTAGTAATTGACCTGTTTGGATCGCACATGACTGGCATTTGCTAAAGGATAATACAGTCCTGCATTTTGTTGTTAAGTGCTGGTCATGTTATTAACTTGTGGCCAAACCAGAATAAAGGCTCAGGAGACATCATTTTCCCTTAGACAACTTCATTTGGTTCTTACCGTAATCTCCATTATAAATGAAGCACTTTGGTCTCAGCTTTAGAGAGTCGCATATTCTTTATCTTGTCAGCTGTGTTTGTCCAGTAATGAATACACCCACTTTGCTTCATTTTTTTTAAGATGTTACTGTACACTAAGGGTAAACAATCAACATAACATCAAAGTCAGATGATTTAACCTTCTGCCACTTCTCTAACCACTAAAGAGTTCCTGCCACTGCTAACTAGGTATTGGAACATGTGTAAATGTTTTCTAAGAAAACAAGGATTATCAAATGAAGGAAACCTGATGTTTTCTCCTTAGAAAACAGAAATAATTAATAAGCTTAGGTCTGCCCTACCCCAAAGGAGTCTGAATGAGCCCTATTTGGTTTAAGTTTATCATGTAACCAAAACAAATCTTGCCCCCAGCTACAGTAGCATAATTCTGAATGAACCTTCAGGTTTAGTTCTGCTGTAATTTGAGCTGGTACTATCTGAGTGTAACACATCTGATTTCAGCAAAGTTCCTCATGTTTAGCACCACCTTTAATAGCCAAGAAAATTCAAAATGAAATTAGAGCCTAGAAACAATGAATTAACACTGGCCAGATAAGCACATGCAATCTACTTTGTGTAACACAAGAATTAAATACTGCTGATCTTTGCAAGTAGCAATGACAACTCAAATACAATGCCTTGGGACCTGAAATAACCTGGAGGCTAATTAACTGCAGAGAGGGCCTTTTATATTACACTTTGTATTAAATAAATTCAGCACAAATCCATAGAGACCAATAAGCATTTTAGGCAGTCTAGCTAAATTTTACCCCAAAAGTGATCAAGATCCATAGGATTTTGGCTTGTGAGATGTCTGATTAATACATTGTCCTCCAATAATGCAGGTGCTTAAGATGAAAATAAAAGCAAATAATGGATGGAGATAGAGGAAGTCTTCTGTCAGTAAAATTTTCATTATTTTTATATCTACCTTTGGACATAGTACTAATAGAAATATATTTTACCTCAGGGTTTTGTAATACTGCCCTAAAATACATCATCTTTTTAAAACCAGAAGCTGATGAGATCAAGTGAGTAAAAAAGCAAAAGAAAGTAGGCCTAGTTCTCTATATCTTAATTTTAAGGCTTACCCAAGTACCCCATTTTCTCATATTCTCTCAGTGAAACCCAAAGATGCAAACTAGCAGTATGCAAGCAAAATGCTGCAAGGCCAAGTGCTGAGCACAGTAAGGATATCAGCAAGGAATCCCTGTGGGTAGAATGAAATCCTGCTTGGTTCGTAAAAGGTCTGATCACAGTCCACAACTGGGGTGCATACAGATCCAACAAATATAGCAGTCACCCAAAAAAGTCTATACCTTGGCTGATAAGGATGATAAAATGGCATGTAGTAAAGTCTCTGTAATCCTCCTATCACAATACCACAGAAAAGAGAACCTATTTCAACAGCTTTCTTTTTAATCAAATAACA
>WEKW01012814.1:0-13631 GCA_013389905.1 Sula dactylatra
AGTGCAGACAAGGGTGGAGGAGGTGGGAGATCCAGCTGCTTGAGTTATCTCACAGGAATAAGTTTCAGATTTCTGGGGGAGGGGAGAAGCTCATAATCTGCCTGCTAAATTCACCTGTACATACATGTGTGTTTTTAATGCTACGGATAAGACAATCACATACTGACTTAGGATGATAAGACCTTTGCTATTTTAATACAGTGATCCTAGAAAAGGAAGAGAGTATCTTTAATCTTTCAAATTAACAATTACTAGTTGCTATATTAAAAAAAAAAAAACATGTAGCTTCAATCTCGCTGATAATTACAGTTAATTTTTTTTAGCATCTTCCTAAAAGAAGCAGCTTCCTCTTTGGCCTTCTATTGGCTTTGAAATTTTAAATGAGCAATGCAGTGGGACAAAGATGTATTTTTTTTCACGTTGTTGCCCAACTAGTGACTTTAAATTAGTCTGAAGTAACAGCTCTGTCTGTGCTGGTGGGTTAAACAGTGCCAGGACATGGACAGTGTCCCAGCACTGAACTTGATAACTTCCACCATTAAATCATTAGAATGATCTGGTCCCTAGAATGCTTCCTTCCTGGGACAACCAGTGCACTTTCAAACACTTCGGAGGCACAGTTCAGGAGTAACCTTGGCCAGGGGACATTCCCAATATACAACTTCTCAGTTATAACCATGTAAGTACTGTGACTTTTACATTTCTGGGGAATGATATTTTCACAGAAATTAAGTCTGTGGTACATTTTTCTCTCACCTACAGGTTACAGACTGAAAAATATAACAAAGATACTGTGGTATACCCTTGCTAAATAAAACTTGACTATGTTTGATGTGTGTTCTGCTTATCTGGCAGTTTAGAAACAGAAGGAAATTTTGCATTTTAAAAAACTAGTACATCATAAGGAAGAGAAAAAAATTGTATATCTGATGGTAACAGTGAAATAATTGGGGCAATTCAAAAAAATAAGAGAAGATTTAGACAGCTGTTGTAAGGAGTTCAGTAAATTATTCAGTAAAGGCAGAGGAGGAAAGCCTAAAACTTTGTCGAAGTCTTGGTTTACTTAGATTATCATACATGAGATTCAGTACACTTGAACTGGATCAAAACTAGTATTATATCGGACTTAACCCTTGTATATTAATTACCCAGTTTTAAAATACATTTCTGATTCTTTTTTCCTGATATGATTTGTTCATAATATTTCTTTTGCGTAAACCCACATTACTTTTCTGCATCTGACACTTGTATCACACAGAGCAACTGTAAATGGAGACTCCAGAAATTCCTACTGAACTGGTGGTTGTCTTAGTTCCCTTCTTGATTCATTCGTCATAAAGCTGAAAGCTTTGGTTACTCTGTCCCTAGTCTTTTCTGCCAAAGGGATGGTTTTTATTGCTAAAAGATCACACTAAAAGCTTGTTTCTTTCATACAGTTCCTCTACTTTCCCTTGGTGAGCTACAAGTCGGTATTGCATAGAACAAACTCACAAGAATTATTTAGATCCCCTAATGAAATGCAGAAACTAATAGAAATAGTGTGGATTTTTTAATGTACAAAGATTTAGTGGAGAAAACCTGACAGTCTGGAAAGTAAGACTTGTAAATCATTTGGGAATACAGCCAAAACCAACAGAAGAAATACAAAGCTGGGAACCTGGAAGCTACAGGTGTACATAATGAAGGCTGAGGAGAAAGAGGAACTGAGTTTCTACAGCCATATGTACTGTGAAAAGGTGTATTTAGCCTACTGTTCATAACTACTCTTATTAATGAAACTGACATATTTAAAGCATGTAAAAAACAGCATCTCAATTATTGTTCATTCCTCAAGCACGGAACAACTATTAAAACATGACTAAAAAGCATATGTCCACAGCCAGAGAAGACTGGGAAAGTTGCCTAGGTAATAAAATCACTTTAGTTTTGAGGAAATGAAAATGCCAGACTCTTTGATAAGCCTTTTGTGTCTTTCCCCTGTGTGCACACATGCAGCATGTACATTATTCTTCTCTGTAGCATTGGGACTTTTCCCTGCAGATGCTTTCCAGGCTTGCAATTCTTTAGTACTCATTTTGTGACAATCATCCCAGATGGATAGCTAACCAGCAAGTGGCAAGAAAGTAAAACAAGTAGCGTATTCTGTTTCACTATCCTGTACAAACTACAGTTGTTTCTCCTAACAAAAGAAAAAAAAGAATAATATTTGAAACTGTCAATTTCTTAAACTATATATGTATTTTAGGGCTAAACTAATTTAAGATTAAGTTTAATATTTCTCAGCTGAGTTTTAAAAGTACTGCATATATTCTGTTAGTGTCTTCAGACATGAAAATCATAAATCATAGAATCATTAAGGTTGGAAAAGACCTCTAGGATCATCAAGTCCACCTGTCAACCCAATACTACCCTGCCTCCTAAACCATGCCCTGAAGTGCCAAGTCTACACATTTTTTGAACACCTCCAGGGATGGTGACTCCACCACCTCTCTGGGCAGCCTGTTCCAATGCCTGACCACTCTTTCAATAAGATATTTTTCAGATATTTTTAGATATTTCAGATATTTTTCCTAATATCCAATCTAAACCTCCCCTGACGGAGCTTAAGTTCATTTCCTCTCATCCTGTCACTTGTTACTTGGGAGAAGAGACCAACACCCACTTCGCTACAATCTCCTTTCACGTGGTTTTAGAGAGCAATAAGGTCTCCGCTCAGCCTCCTCTTCTCCAGACTAAACAACCCCAGCTCCCTCAGCTGCTCCTCAGAAGACTTGTGTGCTAGACCCTTCACCAGCATTGTTGTGCTTCTCTGGACATGCTCCAGCACCTCAATATCCTTCTTGTACTGAGGGGCCCAAAACAGAACACAGTGTTCAATGTGCAGCCTCACCAGTGCCGAATACAGGGGCGCGATCACTTCCCTACTCCTGCTGGTCACACTATTCCTGATACAAGCTAGGATGCTGTTGGCCTTCTTGGCCACCTGGGCACACTGCTGGCTCATGTTCAGGTGGCTGTCAACCAGCACCCCCAGGTCCTTCTCCGCTGGGCAGCTTTCCAGCCACAACATTCATCAGATGTTAAACTCATGTTAGATTCATTTTCTAACGTGAATCTTATATGAGAAATTGCTAAGAGTTTTGCAGATCCTGAAAGTGTTCTACAAACACTGTAAAGTGAAGATACTTGTTTCAAGGGGCATTTCAGACATAACATAGCATGGACATGAGTCAAGAGACGTATATAGTATCAGTAGGTATCAAAATTATTAATTTTAGGAATGTCTCACACAGTTGTGCTGTAATTAAGGTAGAATAGTAGTTGTAGTTATAAACTATAAGAAATGAGACTGGTTGAAAACTTTCGCAATCCTCCGTCAACAGTCTTTTCTTTTTCTTCATTATTTCTGAACCTCAGTGATTGCATTTGGGTGAAACTGGAATAGCAAGGTTTTGAACACTACTCAGCACCCGATGCATTGAGAAGCAGATGTATTAAGAAACAAAATATCTTTATCCTTAGTACTCAGAATCAAGGAACTGGAAATACCTCCTTCTAGGCTTCTATTTCATAACACTGACTGAACTACATTGAGACAAATGTTACACTGAGATATAAGTCAAGCTTGTCACACAGTGTATCTACCTAAAGCATCTAGTCATTCACCTTTAAAAGAAAATGCACTTTCTTTGGTATCTGCCAGTGCAGTGCTAACACTAGCTGTTTCCTTCATGGTTCAATTTTGTTCCATAGTATACCTCTGCCAATAGGCAGATTGTCAGTAAGAACCATCTAGTTTAGTCTCCTTGTTCTCATGTCTTTTAGGGCTTGGGACAATCAGCAGAATTTTTCTGAAGGATGAATGCTGAGTTTCATTTATGTTTGCCACATGTGAACTGGTATGAGATGCGCTGTTGTGGACCAGTAAGAGTTAAATTGTTTCAATCACTTGGCACATTTTGTCTGGCTCTGTTAAATGGACCACTGATTTTCAAGTGGGCACAAAACCAGACAAACATATGGGGAACATTTATAGGCAATCAGTACACTTACACATAATTTGGGTATCTCAGCTGACTAATGAGGGACAGACTTGAAGCCAGAGATTTCCAAGCTGTTGTCCATACTGAGATCACAAACTGCTGTTTCAGAAGACTTGTCCTTTATGAATCTTTTGGCTGAAGTAACTTAAAAACAACCATGTGTTCATATGTTTCTTAGGTCCATAAGGTTCAGACTCATTAGTATTTTAGTTTAAATCAGGACTATGCTTTTGACATGAATTTCTCAATTGTCCTCACTTACCTGTGCTTTGCATCACATCACAGAGAGGTCTCAGTGTGCACAAACCAGACTACTTTTGAAAAAAACTGAACCAGAAGATGTGCTTCAAGAGCACACCTAATGCTCTGCAACCAGTAATAAGTACTTAGTCCACAGGACTATGCTTACTATGCTAGAACTAGTCCAAAATAGCAAGCCTTTCCCAAAAACACATATATTGTTTGCAGCCAGGCCTCAGCTCCCCTTTTTTCACTCTGTTTCTGTTGGTCTGTGTTGCTTGCTAATGTAGCAACACCCTTAGGTCAGGTGCACTATGAAACATGAGTGAAAAAGACAGAATTTTTACTTTCTTAGATTCCATTTCTGAAGTCTGTACTCTCATTAACACTTACTGTATTTATATGGAAAGTCCCCTTTTTATGTGAGTCAATCTCACAGTGACTACTTCAGACTTTCAGTAAAATACTTATATAACTAAATTTAGGAAGGTCCATTTACAGAATAATTTTTAAGTAAGAAAAGCATAGAAATGGGATTTAAAGTCATCTGTAGTGTAAGTAAAAGTCTGATCCTGTTCTGGCACAAGTCAGTCTTAAATGTTTTTTACTCTAAGATTGGACCAGAAGAACCTGAGCTTCCTATCCTTGTATACTCATTTACACTCAAGTGAAGTGGTTGTTAAATAAATTAGTGCTGCATTTTCATATGGGGATATTTTAATGTCACTTTCTGTCAATATAATTTTCTCCACCTAAGTGATTTGTACAGGTCTGAACCACCTTTTGATCAATTCTTAATGTATAATATTTCTGCAATGCAATTCTAGAGCTCTATTGTTTGTTTTTTCTATACCTTCACATCATTCCCATATAAATTTATATCACTGTAGTGAAAAGTATGTATTAAACTGTAGGTGATTGGATCAGATACAGGAATCAAGCTTCTTTATTACAGAATCATAAAACAGTAGATAATGGAAGGGGCATCTGGAGATTGTCTAGTTCACGCCCCCTGCTCACAGCAGGGTCAGCTGTAGCAGGCTGGGGGTTTTGGATATCTCCAAGGATGGACCCTTCACATCTGGGCAACCTGTTCCAGTGTTCAATCACCTTTACAGTAAAAAAGATTTTCCTTACTTTAAATGGACTTTCTGGTATTTCAGTTTGTGCCCTTTGCCTCTTTGACTGGGCACTGCTGTGATGAGAGTCTGGCTCTGTCTTCTTTACTTGCTAATGTGCTGCATGTGTTAATGTAAAAGTACTTCAGATGGCACTCAGTTGTGCTTATTTCTCAGAAAAGGTGTGATAGTTTCCTCCATAATGCTATCCTCTTGTCACCTCCTTATTTCTGCGCACAGACTGAGGTGGGCCCTCTGCAGCCCTATCCTGTTGATCAGGAGGTCTCTCTTGTCTACATCACCTGCACACTTTGATTGACAACCGACTCCATCACTTCCTCACTTGATTTTGGTTGGCCAACCTGTTGTCAACAATACTTTTGCCCCACTTGATCAAGTGGATCCCATCTCTTCCCTGCCTCAACCCTGAGAGAGGGTTCCTTGGTCCTAAAAGATGAAACCCTGTTATCAATACCAGCTATGTAACCAGTTGTTGACCAACAGGATTTATCCACACCTCCTCAAGACCTTTCTCTCACTGGCAGGATCAGGGAGAAACCCATCAGGGACACCATGTTCCTGGAGACATGCTGTCACCTGTGGTATGTTCCAGGTCTGCAATGGCCATATCACTGGTATCTACATGGAAAAGCAGCAAGAGATCATAGTCCCAGGGCTGGACAAACCTTGGTAACCTCGCCACAAGGCCCCAAATCCAAGCCCTTGGAAAGCAGCAATACTCCCCTGACAGCAGATACCATTGGCAGATGGGGGCCTCCATCCTCAGCAGGAGTCTCCCGCTACTGTCAGTTGCTGCTTCTTTGTAGTGCTGCTGAGTGGCTCGGGCTCAGCTGGCTTGGATGATTTGATGGCAGAACTCCCAGCCCTTCATCTGCTACCAGGGCAGCAAACCTGTTCTGTATATTCATTAAATAAAAAATATGATAAAATTCATAAATTCTTTCCAAGTTTTGATTCTTGGTTTCATTTCAAGGTGAGTTCAGATGAAATTCTCTGATACAGTTGTTTTGGTTTTTTTTGTTCCCACTAGACAAAGTCTATTAACTCCTTAAAAAAACCCAAAACAATAGTATTAATTGGTATTTCCCCAATTAGAGCAATCATCTGAAAGAATGGGAAAAAACATAGGTGGAATTCAAAGAAGTACTTTATGTCTCTTCTCATTTCTCAGTCATGCATGTTCCTCTTCAGACTCTCCAAGGTTCATAGAATCATAGAATAGTTTGGGTTTGAAGGGACCTTTAAAGGTCCTCTAGTCCAACCACCCTGCAGTGCGCAGGGACATCTTCCACTAGATCAGCTTGCTCAGAGCCCGTCCAACCTGACCTTTGATGTTTCCAAGGGTGGGGCATCCACAACTTCTCTGGGCAACCTGTTCCAATACCTCACCATCCTCATTCTAAAAAATTTCTTCTTTATATCTAGTCTGACTCTACCTTCCTTTAGTTTAAAACCACTACCTCTTGTCCTGTTGCAACAGGCTCTGCTAAAAAGTTGGTCCCCATCTTTCTCATAAGCCCCCTTTAAGTACTAAAGTCCGCAGTAAGGTCTCCCCAGAGCCTTCTGTTTTCCAGGCTGAACAACCCCACCTCTCTCAGCCTTTCTTCATGGAAGAGGTGTTCCAGCCCTCTGACCATCATTGTGGCCCTCCTCTGGACCCACTGCAACAGGTCCATGTTTTTTCTGTGCTGAGAGCTGGACACAGTACTCCAGGTGAGTTTTCACCAGAGCAGAGTAGAGGGGCAGAATCACTTCCCTCAACCTGCTGGCCACACTTCTTTTGATGTAGACCAGGAGATGGTTGGCTTTCTGGGCTGCAGGCTCATGTTCTCGGCTCATGTCCAGCTTTTCATCTACCAGTACCTTCAAGTCCTTCTGTCCAGGGATGCTCTCAATCCATTCATCCCCCAGCCTGTGTTGATACAGGGGGTTGCCCCGACCCAGGTGCAGAACCCTGCACTTGGCCTTTTCTTGAACCTCATGAGGTTCACATGGGCCCACTTCTCCAGCTTGTCCAGGTCCCTCTGGATGCCAACCTTTCCTTCAAGTGTATTAACCACATCGCTCAGCTTGGTGTCTTCTGCAAACTTGCTGAGAGTGCACTCAATCCCACTGTGTGCATTGATGAAGATAGTAAACAGTACTGGTCCCAGTAGGGACCCCTGAGGGACACCACTTGTCACCAATTTCCATCTAGACATTGTGCCACTGACTGTAACTCTTTGCACACAGCCATCCAGCCAGTTCCTCACCCACCAACAGTCCACCCATCAAATCCATGTCTCTCCAATTTAGAGAGAAGGATGTTGCAGGGGACCGTGTCAAAGGCTTTACAGAAGTCAAGGTAGATAACATCCATAGCTCTTCCTTTGCCCACTGCAGTATCATAGAAGGCCACTAGGCTGGCGAGGCAGGACTTGCCCTTGGTGAAGCCATGCTGGCTGTCTCGAATCACCTCCCTGTCCTCCATGTACCTTAGCACAGCTTATAGGAGGATCTGTTCCATGACCTTCCCAGGCACAGAGGTGAGGCTGACNGGCGGTCACGAACCTGACCTTCTCCTACCGTGGGAGGGACTTTGCTCCCCCAGTCCCCATCTTGTGGTCCATCCACTTGAGAGGTTTGGGAAGAGAGGTTCCCAGTGAAAACTGAGGCAAAAAAAATGTTGAGTACCTCAGCCTTGTCCTTGTCCATTGTTACCAGTTTGCTAATCTTGCTCATCAGGGGGCTACACTTTCTTTGACCTTCCTTCTCTGGCTGACATACCTGTTGAAGCCCTTCTTATTATTCTTTGCATCCCTTGCCAAGTTCAGCTCCATCCATTTCTTGGCCTTCCTGACTCCGTCTCTACACAACCAGGCAGCGTCCCTATACTCTTCCCAGGATACCTGTCCATGCTTCCACTGCCTGTACATTTCCTTCTTGCCCATTAGATTGTCCAGCAGGTCTCGACACAGCTATGCCGATCTCTTCCCTTCCTTGCCTGATTTCTTACACCTAGGGATTGAGAGCTATTGTGTTCTATGGACAGCGTCCTTAAAGATATGCCAGCTCTATTCTGCTCCCTTTTCCCTGAGGACTGTGTCCCAGGGGATCCTATTGACTAACTCCTTGAAGAGCTGGATGTTTGCTTTCCTAAAATTCAGGGTCCTGAATTTACCCTTTGCCTGGCCCATATCCCCCAGGACTGTGAACTCCACCAGTCCGTGATCACTGTAGCCCAGGCTGCCTCCAGTCTTGATGTCACTGATTCGCTCCCTTTCTTTCATGACCAACAGGCCAAGTATTGCATCCCCTCTGGTGGGGCTGTCTATTACCTGGTCTAAAAAGTTATCCTCAATGCATTCCAGGAGTCTCCTGGATTGCCTATAGCTCACAGTGTTACTTTTCCAGCAGATGTCAGGTGTGCTTGAAGTCCCCCAGCAGGACAAAAGCCTGTGAGCATGATGCTTTCTGTAACTGGAGTAAGAAGGCTTCATCAATAGGCTCCCTTTGATTGGGCAGCCTGTAACAGACACCAACTGCAAGATTCCCTTTGTTGCCACGGTCTCTAATTCTCACCCATGAGCTCTTAACCTGCTCGTTGTTATTCTTCATAGACAGCTCTTCACACTCTATCCATTTCTTGTTGTAGAGGGCAATGCCTCTGCCCCTCCTTCCTTGCCTGCCCCTTCTGAACAGCCTGTAGCCATCAGCAGCTGCACTCCAGTCATGGGATTCATCCCACCAAGTTTCAGTAATGGCAACTAGGTCATAGCTTTCTAGCAGCATGGTGGCTTCCAGCTCCTCCTGTTTGTTGCCCATGCTGTGTGTATAGGTGGAGAGGCACTTCATCTGGGCTGTCGGCCACGTCACTTTCTGAGAGGAACACCCCTTAATTCCTTTGAGGTATTTCACTGGTGTTTCTGTGTAGTTTCCTATTACCTCAGGAGCTCATGGCTCATCTCTGTAAGACTTCCGGTGTGCTGCAGTGTAGCCGGCACATCTCAGAGCAACAGGCTGCAGGCCCTCGCTAGCACCCCAACCTGCGGCATGTCATCCTGCAGCTTGTCATGTGCAAGCCTGATATTATCCCCCTTCCCCCTTCAAGTCTAGTTTAAAGCTCTGTCAATGAGCCCCACTAGCTTGTGAGCAAAGATCCTCTTCCCCCTTTGAGAAAGGTGAATCACATCTGACACCAGCAAGCCTGGTGCCATGTAGGCCATCCCATTATTGAAAAGCCCAAAACTGTGGCAGTGACACCAGCCATGGAACTATGTATTAATAGACTGGGTGCATCTCTTCCTTCCCGCTGTGTCACTGCCCACAACTGGAAGGAGAGAGGAGAAAATAACCTGTGTGCTCCAGAGTCCGTTACCAACCATCCCAAGGCCCTGAAGTCTCTTTTGATCACCCTTGGACTATGCGTTGCACATCATTGCCACCTATGTGGGAGACCAGTAATTGGTCATAGTCCAAGGGCCGTACCAGGCTAAGAAGTGTCCTCATGTTGTCCTTAACCCGGGCCCCAGGGAGGCAGCAGACTTCCCTAAGAGGAGGGTCTATCTGGCATGTTGGACCCTCTGTTCCACTGAGGATGTATGAATGAGTGAAAACCAAACATGAAATTTGACCCAAGGAAATTGCAGTGGTCTTTATAATTTAGACTACATTCTGTATATTTATTATGAAAGTGGTAATTAAAAATGATGGGACTTTAAATCTTATCATCATATCAAGCAGTTTTGCCATTTGACTGGAAGAGGGACTCAGCAGCAGACATTAAATAACTTTTCCAGATTTTCTTAAGTTATCATTGACAGAATAGAGACATCTGAATTATTACTATGGGATTTCTCTCTGTATTGGTGAAATCTCATCTTGGCAGGGTGTTACTTAGCAGATGATGACAAGAAATCTGACAAGAGCAAAGTATCCAGCATTATATATGGAGCACTAGTGAGATGAATAAAATTTTATGTTTTCTTTTTGCATTAAAAATTACTGTAGTTATTTCAGTGAGGTAGTGCTTATCTCAAAAGATAAGGACCAGGTTCATGATACACAGATGGTGTAAGTAGTAAGTAACTGGCAAAATTTAAAGTCAAGTCATGGACTCTAGATGAAAGAACACAAGCGTAAACCATACAGAAAGAATTCTTAAAACACAAATTGTTTTAAAGCACAAATATGCAACTTAAAATCTCCTGTGAGTAACAAGAAAAGCAAGGAAAATGATATCATGAAATGAACAAGTAAGGCAATTTTTTTACAATTGAGGAAATTGGGTGAAGCTGTTTGTTTTACAGACTTATGGGATCAGTTGCAGGCACGAGCTCTATATCCAGCTGCTGACCACATTGGATTAGTGAATCATACTGTTGGTAGAACTTGACCTTGCTGTAAGAGTGAAAATAGATTAAAACCATAATAATTTATAACGAAGTCTTTAAAAACTGTTTGGTGCTAATTCTTAACTTTTAATATCCTGCCATAAAAATAGTATTTTTGCATACAACAGTAAATATTTTACAGTATTATTTGACTGAAAAATTGTAGCTTAAGAACTTAGCTATTCAGACATGTTACTTTTGACTTATCATTTACGATTGTGAGTAAAATTGCAAGTTTGGAAAGTTAAATGTATTTTTATAATTTTATGCCCCAGAATGTGGTAGGTGCTTCTCAGAAACAAATGAAGAAGCATGGCATCCTCTTGTGCTGAGAGCTTCTAAGGACAAAATGGGAGAAATGGAACCAGGAATCAATTACTAGCTGGTTATATGCGCATTCATTAGTGACCAGAACACAGCCACCCTGTTCTGGTTGCTAAAAATGCTTAAACAACAAGATGTCCTAGGCCTTTTGATCTTAAAGCTAGGGAACAAGCTCTGACATTATTCAATTTACTATTTTAGTCAATGAGTCTACATTAAGATGGTGAAGTTTTTGTTTCAAGTAATCTATTTTGTCTATAAATAGAAACATAATTCTATACAAAAGAAAAGAGTACTAGACTGAAATACGAGGGATATGCTTGACTGGAACAGAATTAATCTGGGAGGAAACACAGTTTATTGAGACATTCAGAGAATTTCTGACTGGTGTTAAAGCTGTACTGCAAAAAACATAAGAAGGCATTTATGCAATATATCAACTCTTTGCCTTGGTATAAACAGATTCAAGAATTACTTAAAATGTTAGTAGAGAACTCTAAAAAAGCTTTCTTTTTTATAACAGATCCAGAAGGTGATGCAGATGCCTGTGACTGACTAATTTTAAAGTTGTGGTAGCATGCCTCAAAGAAGCAAATACATGTATAATTACTGCATCAGGAAGGTTCTGGATAACTCCATGTTCTGATTGGGTGTATGTGCGAGCGTAACCCTGCATAGGGCTGCAAATAGTCTTTACACTGGACCCTAAATGCCAGTCGAAAACAAGTATGAAGGCAGAAATTGAAGTGATAAGGGAGAGTAATGAGGCTATCACAATTATTTTGGAAAGAAATTTTGGTCAAAAGTTTTGATTTCAAGGATACCCAAATCTGATGTAATCTCTTGTTTTCATAATTCCCTAATAGTCCTGCAGAGATCTATTAGTATGGTTACTCACTGAATGAATGTAATGTTTTCCTAGTGTTGTCAGAGTCAATTCTTTTGTTAAAGAATAAGCTATTAGAAATTAATCTTGAAAATGGCTGTTTCTGGACAATATCTCAGCATGTTTCAGGTTTTTATGTTATCAGAATACCATAGAGTGTATACAACCAGAATATATCTTTAATGTAGTTTGGTTTTAAAAGTTGTCTCTGAAAGAGGATAGATAAGATACAGAAATAAGAACAACTGGCTCTTATGACAAGTAACTCAGTACCAAATGTATGTGTTGGATATGCTAAGTTTTCAGGGGTCTTCAGCTCCCACTTTTCCATTGTCAGAAATAGGCTAAGGGACAAATTATAAAGAATAAATAAATCAAAAAATACTGCAAGATATGGGCTAATTTAAAAATATTTAAAGGGACAACTTCTCTACTTTTTTGGAACTATATCTACCAAAATATAAAATTTGCCTGGCAGGACTTGCTTACGGTCCCTATTAGTTAATTTTAAAAGGAATTCCATGTTTTTTCTGTATTACATATTGATATTTTTGCTTATAAGATACTGCAGTGTAGCAGAAATAGTATTTCAAGGCTTCCATCTAACTTTTCTGTTATTTGCTTTTGTTTACTGTCATGTAGCAGAAGTCTATGTGCATTTATTGCCTTTCATTTTCCACTCATTGCTGAACTTGCTATAGAATATAGATTCATCACTGAATCTAATACATTAGAAAAATATTATTTAGGGAATCAAAGGAAATGTGTTGCAGTGTTAGTCTTGAAAGCCCATGGAATCTTTTTGCTCAGTCTAGCTGAGTGAATTAAATTCAAAGATGTAAGATGGAAGCATCTGTCTGTATTACTATGCAAGAAATCATCACTGCTGTTTTCAGAAAAAGCTTTTAGCAGAAGTGGACTTCATGAGGTAAATTTCAGGCTCACACAGTTTTTCGGCAATTGCATGGCTTAACTCTAAGCATCATTTTGAACATTTAAGGGTACACGCTGTGCATGTGTGGAGTAAAACAATACTGCTAGACTGGCTGACATAATTTACTTTGTAGCAACATCAGTGGCAAAATACATGTATTGGCATATATCTATCTCTCTCATAACATATATCTCTTAAAACCTCCATGGCATACAATTTATGTAAAGTGTATATCTTTAAAAGCAAATAATATGTAATATAATGTAACCAGGCTGGATGAATTGTGCTGTATTTTCATGCAACTTCAAATGACTGTGGCTACATCTACACTAGCAATCAGCAATAGCAACAAATTCCTGAAAACTGTTGGCACTGAGGACCCAACATACACACTACCTGGGTTCTGAGGGTTTTACTTTAAAATAGTTTTTATCTAAACCCATGGACTGAAAATGGGTGATTGGAGCCATGCATGTGTGGAGAGCATTTTCTGGTTTAGTTTCATCCAAGCGAAATCCTCCTTGCATCACCCAAGTCTTCTCCACAATGCAAATTATATGTAGTAGATGGGTACAGGTGGGAGATTTGCTTCAGAAGTGTTCTTCTAATACAAACTAAAATGCTAATGTAAACATACCCTACAAGACACTTTAAAAGATTTTGGCTTTTTTTCATTTCCTTTTTGCTCTTGAC